>JASCZW010007956.1:0-57270 GCA_034211315.2 Aedes japonicus
ACGTACATAAAGAGGAATTTTCGTTACAATTATTGCAGAATATTTTGCCTATCAGCTCGGCACTACTGTGTGGTGTTGTCAACTGATGTGGCTCGAAAGCGAAACATAGGTCTAGTGGAAGCGGTTTGTTAAAAATACTCCACCGAATGCTCCGAATGAATAGAATTGGCGGAAAATAATTCGTTTTTGCCATGTTGAACCAGATAAGGCGATGTCATTCAAATGCAAGCCAATACCAATTTTGAACGAAACAATATTTTTCGAAGAGTGGAACGAGGAACATCAAAGTCAAATTTGTTGGAACAGTAGTCGAAGTATCGACACATACTTGAAAATTGTACGTTATGCCCTTAATTTGGTCGAGCACCATGTAGAAAAAGGACTGAAGACGAGTGAAGTTGACGAGCGAGGTTGACGAGCGAAGTTGACGAGCGAGGTTGCCGAGCCAAGTTGAAGGATTATGTATGTTGAGACGACAACAGTCGAGGACAATCAATTTTCGATTGAAGAAGGTCAGACACAAACAGCGTTTCTTAGCAAAAGCCTTGCTTTGTTTTTCAATTCAATAAAAACCTATACAATATATTGAATACTCCTTCATCTCAGCCACCAACGACCTTTTTTTTCCATCGCTAGATTCCATTGGAATCGCAGCCTACTGAGACTAACTTATCAGAAGGGTCTATGCGTTATGCGTGCTATTTTTTTGTCACGAATCAAATTAAATGGTGCAATGTGTACGAGAATGATTATTGATTTAATGCCAGTTGTGCAAGTTAAACCTTACGTCCCTGGCAGTGGATTATTGCCATGCGTTATCGTATGTCCACCACCGTTAGGTGGAGGAGGTGGTGCGTTGGAATTGCTCAGTGATCTACTGCACAGCGCACTTCATCCGACGTTAGGTTTATAAACCTATAGCTATAGCATATAGATCAAGAGGAAAAATCATTTTTCACTCAACTGATGTTTCCGCCTTCCAGGCAATATTTATTATCTGTTATTCTTCCCAAAACCATTGTTAGCATATTCAAGTTAAATTTTCTTTTTGTTTTTTTTTTATCGACTAACGTTGGTGATTAAAAATATTAAATTATAAGCTGTTATTATGACTAAGAACAACAATTATGCATAGGCACTTTTGATTTGCACCGTCACGTTTTCTTTGTTTATGCTGTGCTTTTTTCACACTGATTTTATGGCTATCTTACGAGAGACTTGTTTACCTTGAGCAATTCAAACAAGCTTTATTCAAGCGTAACCCATCTTTTTCAAGAGTAGAACAAATAAAGATGAACTTATCGCACTCCTCAAAAAATCTTGTTAGTCTTGTGTAAGAAATATAGGTATTATTTGCGTTTTATGGTAGTTTTAGATAAAACCATTGTAAAAATGGCGAGCGTGGCTATTCTGGATTCCCTCGGAACGGTAGCCATTTTCATAAGTATGCAACAAAACTCTAATTTTTCCAATGGTACGAACAAACAATGCTGTTTAAAATTCATTTTGAAACATAAAATGGATTGTAGACACAATTTATTCAAGATCTTACAATTTGTCAGCCTTGTCACCTAATTGTTGAATTTTCAACTATATATTTTATTTTTTAAATAAGTCAATGTTCTAGCAATAATTCAGAGGCGCGTTAAAATTTTCGAACTTTTATGTTATAAAAGACCAATAAACTGAATGTCGTATGAAGAATTCATCAATGGCAGGCAAAAAACAGATGCATTTATGATCAATTTAATAATTAATTTACATACGTATCCACTTTGGAAGAGAATTATAGTAGCTTCCACTCAACCATAAACAAAAAAAATCGCCATTCAGCAGAATGAATCGAAAAATGGAATCTTCGAAGCATATTTGTGACGGACTGGAAGTGTTCTTAAAGAGGAAAATCATAAAACTATTATAACTTGTGGTAGTTTTATCATAGTTTTAAGTATGTCTTGAATGTCATTACAAGTATGTACCGATAAAACTATCAAGTTTTAAGCCAACCTTGGGCAATAGTCTTGAGAACCTCCTGTAGTATGGGCCTTTTGGAACTTAAGAGGGTTTTATGGCTGTTTTATCGATGTTATGTAGAATATCTAGTTTTATGCGTGGTTTTATCAAATTAGTCTTGAAAACTTCTTCAAATGTACCTTAAAATTGAATTTGTTACTTGGGAGAAGATCTCGTCTGGTTTCTCCAGGGTACGGGCACAAGCAAAACATTCCGACTCCATTGCTACTTCTGTATTTGGTTCGTTTTGCGAAAGTAGCACAGATTTTGCGAAAAAAAGCTCAGCATAACTCAAAAAAATTGATTTCGTAAGCTACCGATGCAATGAAGGAAGATTTGGTTGAATAACAAATTGGTCCAAATGGGATGAATAACAGCCTTCATGTGCGCTTTCCTCTGCTAGAGAGTCCGTGTTCTCATTTCCTGAGATTGAGCAATGCGAGGGAATCCATACAAAGGTAATCCTAAATGATCTTTGACGAACGCACACATATGCTCGCTTAGTGTTGAAAGATTGAAAGATGATTGCCTCACTATTTTCATCTACTGGAGAGCCGCGATTGAATTGACACTATCCGAGAGGACGAAACAAAGGTCGATGGGCATGTCGGAGATCATCCCCAATGCGAAATTGATTGCTGTCAGTTCAGCAACATATACGGAACAAGGCTTCTGAAGTTTCCGGAAGGCAGTTGAGTGCTCATTGTGCTCACAAAAATCAGTAATTTTTCTTTTGCAATTGGCACGTTGGTACTTTGTAATAAAAATAGTGGGGTTAAAATTAGGTAGAAGTTGATCTGAAACTTCTTGAATAGCCTGCTCCATGGAGAGATGATGGAACTGTGATAAGTGCAGCGTACACTGAGAGAATTAAAGCATGGAAGACTAATATCGGATGACTTATACAGTATGTAAAATAAGTATATCACCCCTGCTTCAAATTTACAATTTTCCTGTTATCGATTCAAATATTAGTTGATAAAATGAGTGTTGTTATGCGTTTGGTCCATTATAAAGTACCTATCATTATACCGTTAAATATACTTGAATTAATCTTGCTCTTGAAAATCTATTCCAAGATCAACAGAAAAGGGAAGTAAAACATGCAACAAAAGTTTATCCACCCAAACATGCTTAGTACCATTTTGCCGTGTATTGAGCGGTTCCTGTCACTTTTTCGAATGTAAATATTGCATACAGTTATCCTCTCGTAGTGTAGAAGCTTTCGTGATTCAAATTTGAGTTCTCGTGTTTCGAAATGCCTAAAAACGCACAAATTTCGCTGAGTATCCGAAAACTTATCATAGAGCATCACAAGTGCGGTAAAAGCTACCGTAAAATTGCTAATATCGTTCAGATACGTAAAGATACGGTTGCCAAAATTGGATGTTCCGAAGTACAAAATGAGTGGTTCTTTCACACCAGAAAAGCGATCAGGGCAACCGGCGAAGCCAAGTTCCCGGATTGACAGGGCTATCGTCAGAAAGGCGGAACAAGATTGAGGTTTGTCAGCTCCAAGTTGAGAGTGAATTTTCTATCCATGTGACACCTCAAACAATCTGAAATCGATTGCATCTCCAAGGTCTGAAGGGTAGAGTGGTAATTAAGAAACCATGGTTGTCAGCGAAAAATATTAAAAAACGATTGAAGTGGGCTCGAGATCATATTACATGGACAGTCGGTGATTGGAGAAAGGTCATTTCGTCAGACGAGACTAAAATAATGCTATTTGGGTCTGATGGTATCACAAGAAAATAGCGCAGAACCGGTGAAAGTCTGAAAACCCAGTGTTTAAAGCCTACAGTCAAACATGGTGGAGGTGAGTTATTGCAGCATCATTAATTTTCAACTAACTTAACTAGCTTTTATCATTTTCTGTGCAGGTAGAGTCATGGTTTGGGGCTCGATGGCTTCGTCTGGCGTTGGAGAACTCGAATTCATTGACGGAATAATGACAAAGGAGGTTTATCTGGACATACTGAAACGAAAACTTTCAGCAAGTGCACAAAAACTGAAGCTGGGTCGGAAATACACGTTCCAGCAAGATGGGGAGCAAAGCACACATCGAAGCTGGTATCCCAATGGTTTAAGGAAAAGAAAATCAATGTTTTGGAGTGGCCAGCACAGTCTCCTGACCTTAATCCAATAGAACATCTCTGGTCTATTTTAAAAATTAAGGTTCAGGAACACAAACCATCAAGCATTCAGCAATTACAAGTTGTTGTAACTGAATGGGACAAAATCGCACCAGAAACGACTGCTAAGCTTGTCCAGTCAATGCCACAACGATGTCAAGCTGTCCTTGTTCAGTTCATGCTTTTAAATCAAATAATGTTTTGGTGGATTATTTGAAGCGAATGTGCCAAGTGAGAAGGGGTGGATAAACTTGTTTTAGATACTCACAATGTTTCATATCGGATTTCTCAAGATACAGCTTAGTGCATTCGCCCATCCAGGGCAAGTGGGTTTTATTTTTTGGGATTGGAACAATTGAAACACATCGTTACAGAACTCATAATGCACTTTTGTACATAGATTCGGAACGGAAACGATACTCATCCAATGGTGGAAGAGGATTGTTAGAATCAATACCAAGGGTTAACGCCGATGCAAAATGTTGCCAATCAATATTCCTTGTTAGGTTATTAGGAACACTTGTCGTGTCTTTTATTTAGGACTTCACTTGTCTTTTTTAACAAACCATTTTTGATTGAGATAATAATTGGTAAGTGATCACTTTCGTGTGGATTATTGATAACCTTTCACAGACCATTTAATGATAGTGAATTAGGGCACAGAGATATGTCGAGTCAACTCTTCCTGGCAGGAGGTTTTGCTATTTGTGTCGCTTCCCCAGTGTTCAAGATGGTCAAGTTGAAATCGTTGCATAAGTCATAGAAAATACCCGCTCTATTGCCATCATATTTTTCGCCCCAAGCAGTACCATGGGATATCAGATCACCCAGAATAGGAACTGGAGATTGTGGAGAAGTGAAGTAGCTTGAAGTAGCTGAGCTTCAAGGTTGACGGCGGTTTATTGATATCCTTGTGGAGACATAGACATAAGCTATGCAAAGATCTTTATTCTTTACATATATTTGGCATGCGGCGATTTCAATGCATGATATTATTGTAAGTGGGATTTTATAGGAAGCATAATAATCATCTCGGTCCAGGCGAACAATGTTAAAACTGTGGAAGTTTAATTCATCTTGAAAATAAATCCATGTTTCACGTAATGCAAGCATAGCACCTACAGAATTGTGAATCAAATACTTAAACCAGTCTAATTTAGGTATTTGATTACAAGAGTACCATTATAATACGGTGATTATATCTTGAAAAATATGAATTCGTCAATAAGGGGCCACGATACAGTCCATTGCTTGAAGTAGTTCCTCACTGAAGCATCTGTTAGACCAAAAGCATTGAAAATGTTATCCACAATGTCCCTAAATGTGAACTTACCTCGCTTGGACGGGATGATTTTCATAGAGTTGTGAGAAGACGTACTGTTTGTTTTTGACAATCTCTTTCGGTTACTGGCGGGTTGGTATATCTACAGCATGGATCAGATGTATCTCTTGCTACCGGTTGATCTGTTTTATTTTTCTTAAGATTGACCCCCGTTAATAAGAACCCCGAATAAGAACGTTGCAAGCTATTGAAATAAGGTTTTATTATTTTCCGGCGCACTTCCGCTGAACTAGTCGGTTTCCCTCAATCGGGGGTGGTTACCTCCAAGAATTCACTCTCAACAGCTATGTCAAGATCCGGTTCATTGGAAGACAAAATCAAAAAAGTATTTTCAAATCAAGCAGTTGATACAGACGATGCTGAAACCTCGTTTTGTGATTTCACTATTCCTGTATACTTCTGCTTGGAGCGTTCTTTCAGGGAACTCTTCGCATTACCGTACATTACCTTTACATAACCTTATTCTTGTACGCGAGTCAGTCCTGGCAATCGTGGAGGAGTTTTTTTGCCACAGTAAGCACACTTTGTTGTTTCGTGTTAGCAAGCATCCTCTAGATGACTTTGGCCGCATTTGCTACAACGGAACTTGAAAAAAGTAGCAGTATGTCCCCCTTGGTTGTAAAAGCGCACTGAAAAAAACATTCTCTATTTCAAAAAATTTTGGAAGAATTAATCCTACGAAGGTCACTTGTAACAAGTCTGATGGTGAGCACGCCTTTCTTTCATCTACCATTGTTGCTGCATGCAATCCTTTGCATTCCAGAAATTCAATGGTAGATGAGGGAGAATTTTGAAGGTGCCCAATGCCTTCCATAACGTATCCACATGTCAGGCTCGCAGCAAAAACAACACACCACAAGTTTATAAGGGTTTTAAATACTTTTATATTACTAGATTTGGTTATATAGAAGCTCTCTCAACATTTAATCGTTAAGACTTACGTCACTAGTAATTTGCAACTTTCAACGTAGGTGCAGTAACACGCAGTTTGTTTCGGTTGATCTGATGAAACTCGGTCCCCGGATAACGACGCGTCAAATTTCTTCTAATGCCCAGAAGTGAAGAGTCGTTACTTTCTGCCGAAAGCAGACAACCCAAGGTAACGCCGTAGACGGCTGGTAAGAGCGCGTATCATAAAATACTTTGGGAGGCAGAATGCCTTCCATAGAATCATTCAGCATAAACAAATTCAGGAGTCAAAAAAAATAAAAATAAAAGAAGCATTATAAATATCATTTTTTATTGTTTTTTAGAACAAAACAATTTACTATATGGGAGCATGGTGGGAGCAAGATACAAGCAGATGAGTAGGAACAAAAACAAAGATGTGCTTCTTTCCCCCCACGCTACCTGAATACATATATTTTTTGTTTGTCCTTTAATACTTGTCTGGTGACAAAGGGTTTACACTTGTTATTAATATACGGGTTCCTACTAGTAGTTTTTTGTTGAACATATGTTATTTGTTATTGTGTACTTTGTCTGTATCTTTGTTTGCATTAGTGACTTTTGCAATATGCTTTTTGAAACGAGTTTTGAGAGTGTGTTTTGTTTTTCCTATGTCAAATTTCCCCCCAATGATCACAAGTAACTTTGTAGACCCCTGATTATCAAAGATTGTCGATGAGTTCTTTTGTTGTATGTATGTATGTATGGTAGCCACCATCCCCTCTAGCCCTTGGCTTGGATGCAGCTCCACTTAACAGCAAGATCAAATTGGGCCACCGATCTGAATTCGCACTATCGCTGTATGAAGGGCCAAAAACGGAGGGGTGGACCCGTAAGCAGAGACACTTACACGAAATCCACGGGAAATTAAGAATCTCCTTCCAACGATATGATCCAACAAATCGAATAACACAAAAAACGGAGGGGTGGACCCGTAAGCAGAGACACTTACACGAAATCCACGGGAAATTAAGAATCTCCTTCCAACGATATGATCCAACAAATCGAATAACACAATTCGCAATACTCATTAAGCTTTCTACAGGATGGCTTGTTAAGAAGGGCGCGTCACTCTCCCTGAAACTGTTGGAGTAGAACTCGCAGCACCACACTCGAATCGGTAGGATAAGAAATGATACTGTTTGTTCCCTCCTAGACTCAGGCAGTCAATCAAACCATCGTCCAGTTTCAGCTTGAATGATACCCTGGTGCTCCCTCCCAACCCAGTATTTATTATATTTATATAAATATAGATGTAATGTAATAATAATATGTTATATATGATTATATAGTAGAGCAAAAATTATATAAGGATATTTAGTTAAATTATGTAACAGTTGGAGTTCACGAGCCTATGATAACCATGTTAAACTAAATTAATTAACCTGCTGAAATAATAATATTAAGGCAGTAATAATAATATGCAGCTTCGTACCACTTTGTATCACTGATGGGTGACTGTATCTCTGGAATGTGAAGGTCATCTTGTTATTCATTGAGGTATAAATATCAATAAAGCATTCAATTGTATATAAAACCATAATATTATATTATTACGTATTTAATCATGACATATAGATATATAATCTTCTGGAATGAAGAGCATTTATTAATTTTGATTATTATTTGATATAATTTAATAAAATAATTATACCAGCCGGATCACCAAACTGAAGCAATTAAAATTTTATTAATTATTTTATTACTTCTTCCATAATATTATATGTATGATATGCAATTAATAATGATGAACAGCTGTGTTCCTCTGAACCGCTCAAATAGTAGTTGATGATCGTGTACTGAAATGTTAAGGTCATATTACGCCATTTAATGGAAAATATAATGAAGGAATTAAAGGTTGAGTGGTCGAGAGAGTCGTCAACATTTCTATTAATGAAAATATGCTAGAGCTTGTAAAAACATGCATCATATAATAACACATACTAGTATCTACACATCTATATATACATCCATTGCTACTTTCGAGAAGGCCACTCCGACGGTGCTAGATACAGCTGAAAATTGATCCCCATTCTTACTGCTGCTTCTACCAGAAGATGATCATCCTATAACCGCAAGACCTCCTCTCCTAAACTGTATGGTACCTGAGAGAAATTTACCTTTCTGGCGTAATACATGTAATGAAATATACAGAATTAGGCTATGAATAAACAATGTCCTATAAGATAAAATATATAGTGAGGGTATATTGTAATATGAATTGAAAATTACATGTGTGCCGACTGCTGTTTTGTTGCAATTGTAGACAAACTTGCGCATCCATTATGAACCAGAAAATTTAGGCAATGTATGACCGCCATGAAAAAAAAGAATTTTAAATTTTAAATTATTTTGTAATACCTGACGACCTGGAAGACCTGAAAGATATGAGAATGGAAAATTATGATATGATGTACCGGTCGCACCCCCTCACTTCGCTATTGTCGGATTGACAACATTGCCCAGGCTACGCCAACCAGCGTCTCCATGTTTCAGCTGGCAGTCTTTTGTGATCATATGACTCGTGGAGGCGTGAGGTAGGAACTTGTGAGGACCAGAGGTCGGTCGCACCCTCCTGCCAAGTTGTCAACTCACCATTTGAAGCCCATTGTCGATGAGTTCTTTTGTTGACCATAAAAGAGTTTTAAGTAGATTATTTTTACTAGTGAAAAGTGTGGTTGTCAGATGTCATTAATATTTATTGATGTTGAAATTGTGTTTCTGTCAATGTGATGATTGATTGTTTGCACTGTTTTTGAATTTTGTTTTTTTTAAATAACATTTATTTGTACAGGCTCAATCGAATCAACTTCACAGGGCCAAGTTATCATATTTGTGTACATCAGGTATCTTAAAACTAAAGTTAGGGGGAAAGAGCCGATTGCTCGCGGCCGTCTCGAGGTTAACAGAAATAACAATTTAACGGATAGGAAGATGGGTGGGAGTTTAAAGTATACACAACACATTAATTTTATATCCCTAATTGTCAAAAAACTTAAAACAATACAACTTTTGGTTTCCTTTGAACTTGAACATTTTTGAAAGCGAAAAAAAAACACGCACAAACACAGAAAAAAAACTTATAATAACATACAGGTTAAACTAACTACAATCTAAGGCTAGTGTTAGTCAAAAACACATAAATGAGTTTCATGTACTCCAGATCACGTACAGCCAAAATATCCCTAACTGGAACATTAGGTTGTTTTCCTCGAGCCCGAAGGGTATCATAAGCTCAGATCTGACTCCACAATGCTCAGCACATGACCAAACAATGTGATCTGCGTCTTGGTAACCTTGTCCACATTCACAGAGATTGCTGTCGCTCAGCCCAACACGGTATAAATGAGCGTTCAAAGAATAATGATTGGACATGAGGCGAGACATGACACGAATGAAGTCTCGACCCACATCCATCCCGCTAAACCAAGGTTTCTTCGACACCTTTGGGATGATAGAATATTGCCATCGCCCCAAATCTCCTCTACTCCATTTATACTGCCAGCTGACGAGTGACTGTTGACAAAAAATAGTAAAACATTCGTTGAAGGCGATTTGTCGATCACAAATATCGCCTTTCATAGCGCCCACCTTTGCAAGCGAGTCCGCTTTCTCATTGCCCGGAATTGAACAATGAGATGGGACCCATACAAAGGTGATGATAAAACAACGCGAAGATAAAGCACTTAGAATAAATTTTGTTTGTAGATAATGCTTTGAATTGAATCTTGTCAGGAGCCATTCAAAGCGTTGAATTGAATCCTATATTTAGGTTCTGTAGATATGCCGATTGCACCTTTTGGTAATATCTGTATTCTGTGTTTTATGTAATAAATGATGTTTTCGGTTGTGAGGAAAAAGGCCGATGAGAAACAAACGAAAAAATAAAAAGGTTGCTTATTTGTGTTGGGGTAAGTACATAATTTGATAATTGTTTAGTATTGTACGTTGTGTATTCGTCGATTTTCTGTACTATTCATATGTGATCTGATGCTTTGTTCAGACTATAGGGTTTTAACATACTAAAAGGGTGTTTTGAAAAATATCAGCAAGGAAAATGTCATCAATGTAGCCTTTTTTTACGCTAACATGAACAAAGCGTTCACAAGCAAGGCCAGGAATGATAATTCATTGCCATTTTCAACGTCGTAAGTAAATTCATTGTTCTTGTCTGTTCTATTTATTATTTCTAGAGTAAGAGGTAAGAGACACTTATTTAAAATGCGTGTATCAATGTATCTTCATCAAACGGTAGGTATCTGGTTTGTATCTTGTAAGTGGTTTTCAAAATTTGCCTTGAAAACTCCACTTAAAAGTAAAAAAGGGTTGCTTTTCGATTAAACAATTTTCTGTGTAGGTTTTATGTATGGTTTTTTTAGCGAGTAACAATTTTAATATCAGTTTAGGATATCTCTAAATGAAATACTAATGAAATTAAGATTTTCCATGAAATGGAACTAATATTTTATCTTCTTTTACAACTGTGTCATGAACGAACTCCTTTAAATGTTGATTAATTGAAAAGTGAGTTTTTGATTCATCTACTGGGGCATGTTTTGGCATGTTTTGAAATTCGTTTTCTTACCATTGAGCTACTTCATGGATGTGTGATCCAACAGCTGAGATCCCTGAGATTAGTAGGATTTAATCTATAGCTGCTGGTAAAATGTGTACGTGTCAGGAAATTGAATATTGTTTTGAATATCACCCAATGCTAACATACTTTGAGATATACCATCGATGGGAAACGACAAAAAATTAAAGACCATCGAAATATTAGGTTCCACATTTTTATTGAAATAAATTTAAAAAAATCAATATCATTAAATATAATTAATATTGGTACTATCCGATCTCAGAGTTACCGCTATGGTGCTACTCTATCACTATGTAATTATCATAAATTAAGTGCCATAATTCATAAGGGTTCATAAACTACTATTCCCAAGAGAGTTTTTTTATAGCACTTTTTGTTTTTGGAAAACAAAACGAATTTAAATTGACGGTTGACTAGCTTTCAAAAGATAATAAAATAAAACAGAAACATTTTTTTTTCAAAAAAAAAAACTCTAGTTAACGCGAGCAAATTCGTTTAAATTCAAGAATAAGAGGCCTATTCTTTGACATAAAGGCATCCCAAGGAACATTGCTGGGTTTTTTTTATGGTTTTATAGCATTCTTGAGGTCTAATTCATGCTCTTCAGAACCCTTATAAAACCAAAATTGTTACTTGGGATATTTTCTTTAGTGATTTCTTTAGTGACGAGTGCTGGACTTGAAGGGAACATCGCAGTAACAAACGCATTAAACAAACAAATAACAATCACCACATATGCCGACGTCGGTGGTGTAGTGGTAAGCGTGACTGGTACTTGGCACCCCAGTGGGTCTGGGTTCAATCCCAGTCGTGGTCGGTGGTTTTTCTGTGGCGAAAACATCTGGTCACGTCTTCCTTCAGAAGGGAAGTAAAGGCGTTGGTCCCGGCTCATATTCATGAGTCGTTAGGTATGCATGCTCTAGGTGGTGGAGTCGTCTTTCTGTCGACGGTGATTGACACCATGTGAGGAAATAGGCCGACAGAAAAAAAAGATGGCAAAGGTAGTAGAGATCTCTTGAAATTAATATTCGGCTTCCTACTATTGGGTAGTAATTGATTGGTAGGTAATCAATTGTTGTTTTACCGTGTAGTGTGTTGTTTAGTTGTTTTTCTCGCTCTTCATTATCAGCATTGTAGATCCTAGAGAGACTTGGCAATGATAGTTTCGATTCTCTGAGATTTCTAATGTCACTTACACATGAATTTTCTTTCTTCAAACGTTTTTTCTACAAGTTTTACTATTCCTGTTTGATGGAATGGAATAATAAAATATGTGTTACCGTTTTGACTACTTTTCTCTATTTTCCTCTTTAACTCTCTGGTATAGCGCATTTGATAAGCTGAAAGGATAAATTAAGATTCAAGAACTATGATGTCATCCGTAAAACGTCAAAAAGGAAAAGTTAAAAACATCGTTCTTTTCCTTGATATTCGGCTGCCTGGGCAAGTTCGGCGTCTTCGGAAAGACAATAGAACTCATACTCGAATGTTGTAACAACGGGAAATTCTTTCAATTCATTCCTCTAGCAAACAACACTTATATCTGAAAGTCATAAAAATTGTTTCTTTCTTCCATTCAAACTTCATTTAAGTCTATTTTTCATTATTCCTGGAGTATCATACCCCGTCGTTGAATATAGGACTAGAACAGTAGTTGTTAATTTTGCCAAAGATTTTTATTTCCTCCCCAATCTGATGCTCATACACATTATCTAATCAGTCTAATGAATTAATATCAATTTATCTCAAACCTTGTTTGCGATGGTTACGCTTCCAATGTTCAAAGAACTGATAATTTAATACCCTTTTACATTTCATGTTGGCACTGATTTACATACTAAATCTACGATTTCATTTTGATTGGAATTCGAATTTTCTTCATATTTTTGTTTGATATATCCAAGAAGTTTTAGTATCCCAATTTATATTAATATTGATAACCTCATGCAAAATTTGATTAGCGTTTCCAAACATTTACCAAAGTGATGATTTTCAAAATTCAAATCGATGACTGATTTATCAATTTGATTCAGTGAAATGGCTTTTTATCAACATTATTGTTGTCGTCATGAGCGAATGTAGGAAGCTTTATGTCTAAATGTTGAGAAGTGATGGTAAATGGATTGTCATTGTAGGTGTTTCTTCTCATGAGCCAATCCGGATTAGCAGTACAGCATTCATCATTCGAAGGAGGCCTTGGCCTATCGAAGGGCACCTGAGGATCTTCTTCTAACCCCAAAGTGCTTCGAATTCGCCTGTTGATTGCCTCTGCCGTTAAGGTATAGTTAATAGGGTTTATTGAATTTCTAGCATAACTCTCAAATGAATCCATCGGTTTCATCAATGAATCATCTAGAAAAGGATTACGCATTTTCTTTTCGACCGTGGCGTATGCTTCATCGTAATAATGCTTTATGGTGAGTTTTTGTCTTTTACGATAATTATCCATTTCATCTTGATGATAATAAGCGTTGTTATCAACTGAATTTCTAGAACGTTTTCGGCTCGGATGATCCACTTTAAACTCCAGAGGTTGATCGTCCACGGTTGATGGTTGCTGACTTAGATCCAATGTTTCCGGTTCCTCGATATCTGCATTAGACGTATGGACGTCCGGCAAATCTATATCATTTTCATCCGAACTGCAACATGTTACAAACGAATCAAATGAAGACATTCGTCCAATTTTTTCACATACAACATACACAATATCATGCAAAGAATTCAATTTTGAAAACATATTTCGTTTGAAAAATTCTGGTTTTTGGAATTTATTCTTCTTATTCTATATCTTGAGTCTGCACAGTAATAATAAATTACAAAACCAATGTCAAACGATATCCTAACTAAGAACAAAATGTTGTATCGGATTAAAATATTTAAAAGTATTAAATTGTGATATTATGTGAAACCACCAATTGGACCTTTTGCTTTTTTTTCATTCTATCGTTTGCAATGGTAATATTAAGGAATGTCGATGGTGTATGTTTTATAAATTTAGTCAAAAACTTTTATATTACCTGCTTCGATGAGTCATTTTCAAACAACATTAACATTGGGTAAATATACATACCATCTTTGTAGCTAACGGATCCTTACCAATGCCACGTAGCAGTTTTGAATAGCTGTTGAAGAAGATTTTTTTTCAGTTATTTTTTATTACAATGAGAAGTCACTTATATAGAAAAATATCCACAATGAAAAATATTCTTATCTCTTCTTAACGCTAAAGCTGGTTCGAGTTCCTAGGAAGCTTGTATACAACATATTTGATGTAACCAAAATTACGAATGATGCACATGCATACATACATACATACAAAAATTCATACGCATATTCTCACATACACGCATGCACATATACACACCGACACACATACATACATACACATACATACATACATACATGCAAACTTATTAAAACACATTACTCCATGCACACAAAACACAACTGCATATTTACACATACACTCACATTAAAAACATACTTAAAATTACATGAGCTGTAATTGGTAAAAGAATTAAATTTCATGACAAGGAAATTAGTAAATGACTGAATTTTATATGATAATATGTGCAAATTCAAAAATAATGGTTGTCTCTTAAAAGTAAACTCAGTAGCAAAAAAAAAAGCCGAGCATAATTTTCTTCCAAAAAACGCGTTGTTCAACCTTCTGTAACTTTGTCAGTTATCAATATATTTGGCTGAAATTTTGACAACGTTATAGCTAAAAATAGAATTCATCTTATTAATTTGGCCCTAACCTGTATGATGATAACGCCTCGGCTTTGTTTTTGCACCGATAGTTCAGCGTGGTCAATATTGGGTGAACATGGAAAATACTCATGTTGGAGCCTCAACTTTGACGCCAGCTGTAGTCCAAACCGCTTGATGGAAACAGTTCAAATTTTGTCCGCATAAATATCTGTATTTTTTCAAGCCATGGAGAAATTTATTATATGCTACCTAAATTTTTCACAGAAATACGGTTTTTTGACATTGGTATATCCAAAATGACTTTTTTCACATATGTTATGATAACTTCAAATTTATAAACTTTATCAACATACAATTTTGGTCACATAAGGTCACAAATATATTGATAATTGACAAAGTTACAGAAGGTTGAACAACGCGTTTTTTGGAAGAAAATTTTGCTCGGCTTTTTTTTGCTACTGAGTGTAAATACAATATTAGGTGAAGTAATGTCTTGTGATGCAATATCACATGAAGAGTTGAAAAATAGGTCATGCGGATTTAATTTTATGGATTGAGGCCATACTATCTATGTGAAAGTTTTCAACAATCCACAGTCTAGCATTGGCCGGTACTGAAAACGGACGTCGCAGAATATCTCTCTTTTCTTGCGATGATAACTTCAGTCACAGAAGTGGCTCAAGGATAATTTTATCTTTACTTTAAAACATTTAATAAATTTTTTTTTCTTCAAATTTCCATTCCACAATAAAATCATTGTTATTCACTCTAAACAGATTTTGTTCCTTTGTTTTGTGAAAGCATGCGACATTTGAAAAATATACATTCAAATCTAATAAATTTTCATTGTAAATTCTACCAGTAACAACATTTTAACTACGTTATTACTAAAACTGGCCACAGCATCAATCATAGGAACCCATGAGTCAGCAGACAAAATTAGACAGCTCTATCAGTCGAACTCTAACCGTGATGGCAAAGTTGAGCAAATCCGTTCAGAAGTGTGCGCGTTCAAAGAACGGCACCCCGCCGCATCGAAAACGGATATTGTGCGGCACTTTGTAGAAAATATGTCTCTAACATTGGGTCTACGGTTTTTTTTAAATCATTGTTATTTTATCTTTGAAAACAATTAGTTTTTAACGTATGACTATTGTCTGTATATCTAGGCTTCATAACTTGGTTTATCAGTTCAATTGAACCACTGTAAGATTATCCAAAGATCGTGGTGATAATCGGTTCAGCTTACCCAGTGAATTCATGATGTCTAAAAAGTTGAGGAAATCGAAAATTACGCGGAGGTGAACAACTGTAAATTGATTAATTTGATGCATATTTGATGCATAGGCCAAATGAAGGAGCTAGGCTATCATTACATCCCGTTACCCTTTTAAAAAAAATAACATCATTTCATAGTTTAAAAATTCAGACAACTGAATGGGACCTTAAATTTTCAGTGGACATTGGAGCCAATCAACTGACATTTCACCTAGGCTTGTGAAATCTGAAAATTGTGAGATCGAAACTGGAATTCTGGCAACAAATATCAGAGGCAAGCATCCCAAGTAACACACAAAACATTTTTTTCGAATGATTCACAATTGTTTATACTATAAATGAATTATAAACGTATTGCAAAACATGTCAAGATTGTAGCGGTTTGTTACTCTCGTATTCTAAACATCACTCTGACAAACGATCGAGCTAAAAATACTTTTTTCACTGCTGCATGTGATTAATACTTTCTTATTTTTCTGAAAAACATGGTTCCATACATTTATAAAACATGAACAGGACATGATTTTATGGCAGCTCCATATATTGTTGAAATTACATTACAACAATCATTTTTTGCAAAACGTGTTCGTTTTTGTCATTATAATGAATTTGTTGTACAAGATTGTGTTTCCACTGCCAACGAGAAGCATATGATAGATACTCAGATTTCATTTTTCAACAATCTGAGTTGGCTTAGCAAAGAAGCTACAAACCTATCACGCCTAGGACTAGTGTTCAAATCCCGCGCTTGGCGAGGTTTCTTTTTGTATGAGGATAATTTTTTTCCATATTATGTTTCATAAGGCTTCAATTTTTGCGCTTTTTGCGTTATATTAAAGTATGAAATAGAATATTATACACTTTAATTTATAACCTGTTTTTGTCATTTAACAGTATTTTCAACTTGTTTAATTCAAGCTGTGTTGCTTGGGATAAATTAAAAAATGAGCGTCTTTTGATGTATTTCAAAGAATTAAAAAAAAGTTGATTTTACGTATTTGATTTTCAAGATTTCTTTGATACGATGATTGGATATGAGACGTTGATTGCCGTTAGTTGTGCCAAGCTAAATATCGCCAAAACACTCTATAGTTACGCAAAAAAAACTTCATTACTTGAAAAGAAGTATTCGAAAACGCATAAAATAAATATTTCACAACATGAATTTCAAATGGTCAGAATAAAAATGGCACAAAACATTACCGGTAGAATAAGAAGTTATGTTTTCAGAACCTCTAGTTTGGAAAGTGATTTCTATCACATGTTGACTCAAGGAAGTGTAAACAGAGATTTTCACATTGCACTGTTCTGTGCCATTTGGCGGTACATGAGCACGATCAGGCGCGCACTCTTTTGTCAGTCAAGCGTGTACCCTTCCCCTCACCTACCCGCACTGAGGAAGCTTGATAAGAGATTGTATGCTTGATGGAATGCTGCCTTCCAAAAATGTCCTCCACTCAATTTCAACTGCTTCTATTCAATTTCACAGTCCGCCGTGCTCTAACGAACCAATCAATACTTTCTAGGGTTACATAACGTTTGCATTAAAAATAAGTACCTTCACTACACTACACATTGACGAAACTACCCATGTAGCATCAATCATAGGAACCCATGAGTCAGCAGACAAAATTAGACAGCTCTATCAGTCGAACTCTAACCGTGATGGCAAAGTTGAGCAAATCCGTTCAGAAGTGTGCGCGTTCAGAGAACGGCACCCCGCCGCATCGAAAACGGATATCGTGCGGCACTTTGTAGACGCCGAATACGCCCGTTCCGGTGCCTACAACATCTTGGCACTATTAGACAACAATCAGAGCATCGAAAGAAAACCCGGTTTCAGACGGCCGAAGACTCTGAGCGACAAGAAGCTCTGAAGGATGCTGAAGAGGAAGACTGAGGGAAACGTAGCTACATCGCTGCGTGCGCTTAGCCAGGAGGTCAGTTCAACGGTGAAAAAGTACCTGACGAACATGAACATACATGCAGAGCTGACAAAAGTCATTCACGTCATACAAAACACGCAAAGAAAAAAAAAAGTCACCTTCACCGATTTGAGCTACGCGACGTCATTCCATTTTCGTCGTGTTGCACCCAAAGCATGAAGATAGTCATGCATTCATACTCAACGACGATGTTTCATATTCCTTCTTCGTGGTCTGGAATGAAAACGACGCGAACACATAGTTTGCCTTACCTTGATACAATTTTCCGGTGCACTAAATTTGTCGCGTCGCATGTGTTTCGTCCAGTGTTTGGCCAGGTCATACGTTGTGTTGTGATTATTTGGTTGAGACAAGACGATGAGACGAGTGAAACGAACTGACTACTGGGAGTTAATTTAATACCACCGAGAGGCATCGTGCCAGCTCGGTGGGTACTTTCAATAAGACGTTAACACCACTAAAATGACATAGAATGACGTTTCCCTTTTATAGGGGAGACGAAGTTTGGATTAACATTGTGGAGTCGTGCGCACCGCATCATTACAATAGTCCATGGATACGGAGCGCCGACAGTGATGGTCCACGCTGCTCGCTTTAACTACAACAATAGAAATTGGCTGCTTGCTTGGTAGCCACTCTCGATGGGTGGAAACAATGCACGCTGCTGGGGGGACGCGTTGCTATTCACACAACTAACAGCAAGACGCCGTGTGCTTTGTGAGATCGAACAGCATGCGAAACTGGCCGGATAAAAATAACCATTCAATTAAAATACAATAATATAAAATAACTTTAAAATCTACTGCCGCCGTTGAATCTTATTGTTCATGTATCAGATAAATGAAAAATGTATTTTGTATTACAACAGATTTACTTTTGAACCCATATGCAAGAATTTTCAGCAATTGTGAAACTACACAATCAATTGTAATTGACTCAAATTGGCTCGAAAAAAAATGATTTTTTCTATATTTAAGATACATAACTTCACCGTTATTCTGTTGTCAATGTCTCAATTTATGTTAGATTCTATTGTGGAAACAATAACTGCTATTGTCATCTTATGATTATGAACAATACTTCAAATTTTACGCACTATTGATTTTATCGTATGATTACAATAAATTTAATCAAAATCATTTTTTTCGGATTGCGCGATCATTTATTCAGTTTGTGTTTGAGTCTGTACTGATCTGATAAATTGCCGGTCCCGGCCACTTTCGAAGCAAGTGGTATAAATTTCCTGGAAAAATGTTGCAAAAAGATTGCATATTTCTTCCGAATTGCTGCCAATGCGTTCATCTAGATGCATGGATGATGGAAAATTTTCTGATTTAAATTTTGTTTTATCGTAATTGAAAAAGGGTTTGGGGCACAACTTTATTTCCTTTCCAGTTTTAGTGTCATACTCTTCAAATGCGATGGCTAAATTTAGTTGATTACAAACCTCTAAATATTTCTTTAAATCTTCATTGCTGTTATTTTTTTTTAATTTTTGTTCACCTTGCAATTTTTAGATTTTTAGATTTTTGCAATTTTTAGATGTATTTTTGAATTTCCATGATGTTGTATTATTTTGATTGGTACCTCTTTATGAATTATTCTGAAAAGAACATTATGGTAGACATCAACAGCAATTTCAACATTTCGTTCATTTCGTACACACTTAGAAATTGTGAATTTTACACGACACGTAATTCATGTGAGTTAAAAGTCTGGGAATGTAAAGAAATAATTCGTGTATGTAAAATTATGGCTTCTGAGACTGACGCATATTCAATTCGATAAAAGATGTGTTTCGTTGAATTAAAAGATTGGACTCGGAAAAAATGCGACACTTTGTTTTGGGTGTAACTTTTTATCGCGTGGGTAAAAATTAATGAAACAAGAAGAGCTACGCCAGCAAATCCTGGGCGCGGTGATCGATAGTCCTGGTCAGTCGCACAGATGGATCGGCAAAAGGCTTGGAATCCACCATTCCACCGTGTCCCGCGTTGTGAAGATGTTCCAGGAGATGAAGACCATCCAGCGACGCGCTGGAAGCGGCTGAAAACCGAAAACGTAATACCCAGAGAAGGCGCGGAAGATAAGGCAGTATTTTAAGAATAACCCGAACCTTTCCACCCGAGACGTGGCCAAAAAGGTCAATTCGTCGAAGTGGTTCGTCCAGCAGACCATGAAATGGGCTGGGCTTCGTGTTTTTAAAGTCAGGAAGGCGCCAAACCAGACTGACAAGCAAAACACGGTGGCCTAATTGCGTGCGCGGAAGCTGTACCGTGAGTGGCTGGTCAAGCCAGGCTGTCTCATCATGGACGACGAGACATATATCAAGGCGGACACCAAACAAATCCCCGGTCGATTTTTTGTCGGTTCGTTCCGGAAAAGAAAAGTTCCGGAAGAGAAAGATGGACTAATTCACGAAGAAGTACCTGTTGTGGAAGGCGATCTGCGAATGCGGAGGGTACAGCATGCCGTTCGTTACAATCGGCACCATAAACGTGTAGATTTATCGTGAGGAATGCTTGCAGAAGCACTTGCTGCCCTTCCTCCGCTCTCACCGTGGTCCCACGCTGTTCTGGCCGGATCTCGCTTCGTGCCATTACACCAAGCCTGTAATTGATTGGTACGAAGCGAAGGGCTTTAATGTGGTCCCGAAGGAGGCGAACCCGAAAAATACACCAGAACTTCGTCCGATCGAAAAGTTTTGGGCGATAATGAAGAAGAAGTTGAAGAAAAGCGGACAAACATTCAAAACCGATGAAGTTTTGAAGAAAAACTGGGAAAAATTGTGTAAGGAAGATGGACAAAGCCTCGCCCAAAATCTCATGAGCAGTGTTAACAGAAATGTACGAGCATTTAGCTTGGGGGAGGGAATTCAATAAATAAATTATGCCGAAAGATAGTTAATATATAGTTATTTCATCCCTGGAAGTTTGAAAAGTATCTGATTTAAAATGAATTGTTGGTGATCATTTTTGTGTGTCTCATTTTTTTCCCAGTCCAGTCTTTATTGTCGCATCTCTTTCAACTCATTCTTATGTACTAAATGTGTCGGTCTCGGGAGACTGAAATTTACACGACATTTTGGTAGTGTGTAGAATTAGTTGCCAGTTTACACTACTTAATCTGCGTTTAATATTTTCATAATTTGCTTTGTGATTTACAAAGATTTCCTCGAATTCACAGTCGTTGGGTCTTTGAGTTTCATGATTAAATAGAGAGAATTCGATTGCTGTGTGAAATGGTTCATTTTACCATAAGGGATTCAATGATTCATTCACACATGAATCTTCGTGTACATTGGTCAGCAGAAAGCCTAAGTAACAGTTCTGCTGATTTTTGATTTTTGCTGATTGCTGATTTAGACCTAAATTAGAAGTTTTGTCGAAAACAAACTGCAGTGTTTCATTGTCTGCAACAATGTCTTACTTCAATGTTTTATTTTCAGAGTCCTGAAAAATGTCAGGTTATCTTTAGTTGAAGTCACCATAGATGTGAACTTTAGCCTCAGGAGGTAATTGTGATACAATTTGTTAGGCGTTTTGAAAAAAAAGATTCATGAACAGTTTTATTTGCACGATCTGGTGGAAAAAAACACGGAGGCAAACACGTGTGTTTTGCCAGCAATGCATGATTTTACCCAAACAGGCTCAAATTCTTTGAATTTTGTCGCAGAAAGTATTTCTAACTTGAAATTGGCTGAAACTGCTATGATAACACCTTCGGACAAAATTTCGGTATAATATAAAAGTTCTTTCTTCGCTTCGAACGCTTTCATGTCAGCTTGTCTCAGTAGCTAAAATTACCGAAAAGGATGAGCCTAGTAAATGTTTGTATATTTCTTCCATTTTTGCTGTGCCTGTCAAAATTTCAACCGTATGAAAGGTTGAAATCTTAACAATAAATAAGAATTTCAGTTGAATTATGTTTTAGCGAAGATATTCTTGAAGGTAGGTCGGTTATAAAAATCATACTTCTGCTTTCTTATCTAATCAATAAGTTATAGAAAATTTTCATATGAATAATCAAAAGTTCACAAACCACGTTAAGGTCTGGCCATAATCTACGCTTCATTTAAATGTTTAAAATGGCCTTTAGAAAAAGCCGAGAAGGGGAGTTCTGAAAATATCAAAAATTAGTCGACGTGACTTATGAATAACCCTTTACAGCCGTAGAGGACGTCTTCGCCATTCTTAGATTTAGCAACCAAAACATACCGGTTTTCGTCATGCACCATCTAAGGTGTGACGATTACAAAATATTCATGCATCACCAAAACGATGACTTATGGTTCTTCGCATATTTTTTGTTGCGTGACTAGGAAGGGTTTGTGACGAACAACTAGTTAGCATCATCCAACTTGTATACCGTTACAACTTTATTGTTGCACGACGACAGGCTTTGCGTTGCTAGTCAACATGTTTCCCTTGCGCGACATTGAAGGCAACAGACTCGTCGCTACTGTGGTTTTATGTGCTTTGACGATGACTTTTGTCAACACTGGCGATGATCTTCGTAACATCGATATACAAACAATCCTCACTAATGAAGAGCATACCAACGTAACAGCTTACTGCCCTGAGTAGCCCGGCTGAGAAGAATATGAGTGGCAAAGCAAAACGGGAAACTTCGTTCTTCATGCTCTTCGGCTCTGACTCGCTCACATCGTGACTAGCAGAGTGGTTTCATTGACCTGAGTGTTCTTCGGTTTTGTCATGCTTCTTCACATGCGTTGATCTTCATGAAGTATGAAGATCCAACGCATTTTGTTTATTCTTCGACGCGAACTAGGAAAGTTGTTCGTCACAATGAAGAACGGTAATGTTTGAAACAGCAGCTTAGCGGTGTGATTTTTTTATTACTCCCGCTGTGCTAGTGGAACCTAGTGATGCGATTAAATACCGCATTTCTTTATATCCCGATGTGGCTGGGCGGTTGGGCTTGGGAAAAGATAACCGTAGTTTTCGTAGTGATAGTTGGGATGGTCAGCCAAATAGTAGCAAAACTAATAAGGCTCTTATGTTGCTGAACGCAAATGAATCGCTGCTGTCGAAGGTGGTTGATGTATTGGGTGCAGAGTTAAATTAAGTCTGCTTGGTTTTGAAGATTTTTTTATCGTTACATTGTTTCATTTCTCTCTTATTCTACTCGTATTTATACTGAATTGAGACTTAACAGAAATAAGATTTGTTATACTACAGATAAAAAGGGTATGTATTCCTTAACTCTTATGCAATGATCGATTAGATTTTTTATTATAACCCATAACGTTTTTAAGCTGTAAGCGAGATTCAACTAGTTATACACTTGCTAAGATAAGTTTGATAAGACATTTGGTAGTACGTACAGAGTGGCCACAGGCTCGGGAAAATTGTGAAATGCGGGAATCCAAAATCATCGGGAAATATGCGGGAAAAAGTCGGGAATTTCAAAATTAAATTTTTGTCATATGGGTCATTCCATATCAAGTGACCAGAGAAATGCATCGACCCTCTTCGATTCGAACTAAAATTGGCTGATATACTTGTTCTAGGCTATTAATCAAAAATCCAAAGTTTTAGACCAACCGGTGAACCCCTCGGCCCATGGGCTGCCCCCATTTTTTGGAGATTTTTGAAAAGTCAATATATTGTTTATTGAATATCTCAATGAATAAAAAAGCTACAAACAATATTAAATACTTTTCTTTAAGGAAATTAAATTTGCTACCAAATAAATATTTTTTATATTTTTTACAGTGTTGCCAACATTGTTATTTTTGTAGTTGAAATATTAAATTGCGTTTTTCTCAAAATGCCCCCACTTTTTTTTTCAATTTTTATGGCTCCAATGTGCTTAGCAGACTTTTTTACATAAGAAACACTTGTCGATACAAAACAATTTGCTCCGTCATGGAGATATTGATTTTTAAACATTTCATGTTTTATATTCAATGCATTAAAATTCAAAAATAGTGTTATCATATTCAAAGTGTTTTCTGAAAATGGGTCTAATAAAAATCGCAATAGGTGATTGTGCTAGCAATTATTGCCAGATTCCAATTCGAGAAAAATCTTCAGTGTTGCCATCTGACGTATTATTTGTGATCATTTTCAAAATAGATATTCATGCTAGTATTCATTTTTTTGTCAATCGAATCATCAAGCTATCTATCTATCTTTCTAAAAAAATAAAAATGACATGGAACGGTATGTCACGATTTAACTCAAGAACAGGTTTACAGATTTCCTATTTTTTAAAACTGTTCTTCTTTGGCTCAATCAAATGAGATAAAAAATGGTACCCGTTTTTGAGCTCGAAATACTCTTCATAAAAACAGTGGCATCGAGCATTAGCAAATCTGACTGCCAAATGTTTTTTTTTGCTTCTTGCACTGCCGTGATGCCACAAAATATTTATTTGGTAGCAAATTTAATTTCCTTAAAGAAAAGTATTGAACATTGTTTGTAGCTTTTTTATTCATTGAGATATTCAATAAACAATATATTGACTTTTCCAAAATCTCAAAAAAATGGGGGCAGCCCATGGGCCGAAGGGTTCACCGATTGGTCTAAAACTTTGGATTTTTGATTAATAGCCTAGAACAAGTATATCAGCCAATTTTGGTTCGAATCGAAGAGGGTCGATGCATTTCTCTGGTCACTTGATATGGAATGACCCATATAGAAGGAACCATACTTACACCTTTTTCAAACAATTCGAGTAGCGTTTTTGTCATCTACTCGGTCCAACGATATCATTAACGGAATTCAACAGTGTTTGGCTTTGCATGTGAGCCGTTTTCTGCTGGCTTTGTTCAGCCTGTTAAAAAACTTACCGTTTAGAAAATCTGACTACAACCTGTCACAGGACAGATGAGGTTTCGCACATTACTTACTGTTTTTATTTTACTTGACTTGAACTTCATAGATGATCTTTTTGACTGAAGCATCACTATTGTATGCCTAACTGCAATTTTAGGGATAGGAATATTGCTGTCGTTTTTTGAAATACTATAAAGTCTCAATCCATTTGCATAATTGAGAAATATTTGTCACTGCAGTGGACAGAAACCTATTGTGCCTGTCAGCTTACAGCAATAACAAAGACAACTAATACATCAGACAATTTTGATAAACGAGTGCTTTTCAAAAATGAGCTGTGCATTGTTCAACCCCTGTTAAATAGACTAAATCCGGAGAAGTTTGCGAAATGGGTGAATCTGATTTTGTACACACGCAGATTATTTTACAGAAATCTTTAAAATTTTACCGAATTCTCAACTGCTGAACGTTCGTAATTCAATTTTACGGATTTCGGTAAAATTTTACCGTTTTACAGTTATATGTAAAAAAAATTACCGGATTTCGGTAACATTTTACCTAATGAAGCCAGGAAGCAGGAAGAAAGAAAGCCGAAGGAAAGTCTTCCGAATCTCAAACGAAGCATTTCGTCGGTATTCCAATCAAAAGTGTTCGCTGTTGTGGTTGATGTGGTAGACGATAAGATGCTGGGACCAAAGTTTGATTTTTTCATCATGCTACCATTAATAGTCGATTCGTGTCCCAGACCTTTTAAACAATTTGCAATTTTTTTAGCCTGTGCAAAGCAAAATCATTAATTGAAAATGAATTGACGGAGTGCAATCTTCTGCCAATCCTTAATATGGAAATTGGAACTAGAAATTAGAAGAAAAATTAGTATTTTCCATTTAATTCCAACTACCTTAGCTTATCTTGACAGATACGCGTATTTCGGCTACAATATGCAGACTTCTTCAGTGTCTCGTACTAATAACTCGACTTATTCAATGGATGCTCCAGTTTGGAGTTTCAGAAGGCATATGAATGAATTTGGTTTTACCCGACGTTGTTCTTGTATGCCTTTAAGCTTTCCTCATTACAAGTTTTGATATATAATAGTGGGCAAGTCACTGGACCTACAACCTTTTCGTTCAATGTTCGAATCCAGATTGCTCCATATTTTTATTTTTTCAACAAGATAAATTTGTGAAATTCATACTGATTCCTTATAGCAAATAATCATAATGTAATCTTACCTTACCAATCAGGCTAGGGCCTGTGTGTCCCTTGCTGTACATAAAAGTCGTCTCCATTGCACTCGGTCCATGGCCAGCTGTCGCCAGCCGCGCAGTCTGCGAAGTGTCCTCAGATCATCCTCCACCTGGTCGACCCACCTTGCGCGCTGCGCAGCTCTTCGTCGTGTTCCAGTCGGATTATTGACGAGAACCATTTTTGCCGGGTTGTTATCCGACATTCTGGTGACATGCCCGGCCCATCGTAATCGCCCGATCTTCGTGGTGTGGACGATTGTAGGTTCTCCTAGCAGCTGGTGCAACTCATGGTGCATTCGCCTTCTCCACGATCCGTCTTCCATCTGCACTCCACCGTAGATGGTACGCAACACCTTCCGTTCGAAAACTCCAAGGGCGCGTTGGTCCTCTGCGCGCATAGTCCACGCTTCATGTCCACAGAGGACTACCGGTCTAATCAGCGTTTTGTAGATGGTTAATTTCGTGCGATGGCGAACTTTTTTCGACCGGAGAGTTTTGCGGAGTCCAAAATAAGCACGGTTTCCTGCCATAATACGGCTCTGAATTTCTCTGCTGGTGTCGTTATCGGCGGTCACCAGTGAGCCCAAGTACACGAATTCGTTGACCACCTCGATTTCATCGCCGTCGATACAAACTCGAGCTGGGAGACTCGCCGTTTCTTCCCTAGAGCCTCTTCATAGCATGTACTATGTCTTCGATACGTTAATGGCCAGTCCGATCCGTTTGGCCTCAGCCTTCAGTCGAGTGTACATTTCTGCCACCTTCTCAAAATTCCGTGCCATGATGTCGATGTCATCGGCGAAACCAAGTACCTGGCCGGACTTTCTGAAAATCGTGCCACTCGTGTCTATCCCCGCTCTTCTTATTACACCCTCCAAAGCGATGTTGAATAGCAAGCACGAAAGACCATCACCCTGCCGTAACCCTCTGCGAGTTTCAAAGGGACTCGAGAATGTCCCTGAAACCCGTACTACGCACATTACTCGATCCATCGTTGCCTTGACCAATCTTGTCAGTTTGTCCGGAAAACCGTATTCGTGCATACTCTGCCATAGCTGATCTCGATCAATTGTGCCGTACGCTGATTTGAAATCGATAAACAGGTGATGTGTGGGCACATTGTATTCGCGGCATTTTTGCAATACTTGGCGGATGGCAAACACTTGGTCCGTAGTTGCGCGTTCGCCCATAAATCCTGCCTGATATTGCCCAACGAACTCTCTTGTAATCGGTGATAGACGGCGGCATAAAATTTGGGAGAGTACCTTGTAGGCGGCGCTTAACAATGTGATCGCGCGGTAGTTGCCGCACTCCAACTTGTCACCCTTTTTATAGATGGGACATACGACTCCTTCCATCCACTCCTCCGGTAAAACCTCTTCCTCCCAAATCTTGGTAATGACCCAGTGCAGCGCTCTCGCCAGTGCTTCACCACCGTATTTTAGAAGCTCACTTGGCAGTTGGTCTACGCCAGCGGCCTTGTTGTTTTTCAGCCGGCCGATCTCCTGCAGATCTGGAGCCGCGAATCAATCGTCTTCCGCGCGTGCTTCCAAGGTCAGTACCATGCCACCTTCGTTCTCTACCGCATCGCCATTTAGAAGCTCGTCGTAATGCTGCCGCCACCTTTCGACCACTTCACGCTCGTTCGTGAGAATATCCCCGTTAGTATCTCTGCACATGTCGGCCTGTGGCATATGGCCTTTGCGAGAGCGGTTCAGCTTCTCGTAGAACTTCCGTGTGCCCTTAACGCGGTACAGCTCTTCCATCTCTTTGCGATCTCGTTCTTCCTGCTGGCGCTTCTTCCTCCGGAAGACCGAGTTTTGTCTGTTCCGCGCCTGTCTATATCGCGCCTCGTTCGCTCTTGTACGGACTTGCAACATTCTCGCCCTTGCTGCATTCTTCTCCTCCTTTAACTGCACGCATTCACTGTCGAACCAGTCATTCCTTCGGTTCGGTGCCGCCGTACCTAGTGCTGCTGATGCGGTGATACCTATGGCGGATCGGACATCTCTCCAGCCATCTTCAAGAGTAGCGGCGCCTAGCTGCTATTCCGTTGGTAGTGCCGCCTCTAACTGCTGCGCGTAGTTTAGGGCCACTTCGTTGTCCCGCAGCCGTTCGATGTTGAGCCGCTGCTTTCGATTTCGACGCGTGTTATTGTAACCTTATGAACATCGAAAGTTTATTTCGCTGAGTGTTATAATATTTGAGGATTTTGCTCAGAAAACTTCGAAGTTGTAGGGACTTGATCTCGTATGTCCTTAACGCGTTACGTCATCCTAATGTTATAACACGCATCAAGGAGGAAGCTTAAAGGCTTCTGGAGTTGTGTAGATAAAGACTATCTCGGCGCTGCTGTTCCTCACTCGAATGAACAAATTTGATAACATTTTCACACGAAAATGCAAGGATGGAGCGAGAATTCTCAATCAATGAAAAGTGTCTGGTGGTGAACCAAACTGAGAAAAAAGTTTGGTAGCTCATAAAATTGTCTACGAACTCTCAACGATGTTGAAATCAAGAAATTCTAGGTACATGTGTATCACTTTGTAGTTGAAAACTTCGAATGCTTAACTATTTTTCTTCCATGTTTATGCTTCTAGCAACTTGAAAGATCAGTGACTAATACAAAGCGATTTTCGTTCTCGTTTGCAAAATGGGAGACCAAAGAAGGTGAATTACGTCCTTCCTTAACCTTACTACTTTCAAGTAGTATAGTAGAAAATAGATCTGGAACCGGGCGAACTGTTTACCCTCCTCTCTCTTCAGGAACTGCTCATGCTGGAAGATAATTAACCTTCGCAGATCTCGATCTGACAATTTCCATCAAGGAAGGCATAATTGTCATCCATGACTTGGGCCAGATAACCACGAATCCCTCATCCAGCCTACATCGTCTGGCACCATACATTCCCCCCTTACCATTTGGAATATGTGTATATAATGTACGTTATAGAATATAATATATGTATTTACAAAATGTAACTGAAAGCCACTGGATTGTTGCTGCTAAATAAAATTTGGATATGTATTAATATCTGAATAGCCCTGGACAACCTGAAATGCCGAGTAGATCTGTCCTCTCAACAAAGATAAAATTTCAACTAAAAGATATTTGATTTGTTTTATTATTTTGAGAATCAACAGACTATTCTATAGGTCGAAAAAAGTAGTTTTAGTGATTGAAGAGCCCGGTTCAATGATTTCTGAAATAAATGTAATATCATTAAACACATATATTTGAAAACAATTAATACTGCTACTATCACATGTCAGTCTTTTATGGAGTAGTAGTTGTAGTTCAGAAATAGAATTTTAATGAAAATGTTATGCTGAAATGCTGAAAAACAAATTGAGTATTACAAGCTTTAAATTGTCATGCTGCGCTGTGCCCTGAAATGTAGAGATTTCAAAAGGCGGGCTGAAATTATCAATTAAATAAGAATGGAAAATACATCCTGTTTTGAACACGAGCTTCAGTCACAGTCACTCACTTTCCTATTGTCAAGTTGACAACGTTGCCCATGCTACGCCAACCAGCTTCTCCATGCTGAAATACTGAAAAATGTGTAGAAAACTACAGTAGAAAAACTAATAAGTGTGATATAACCACAATGGAACTGACTCTTAGCTTCGGGTCTTGACAGCCAATCCCTACTGAGCCCTTGCGGCACGTCAAGCCGACCAATTCTGCGCAAGGGACATTACATCCCCTTACCCTACTACAGAAAAATTAAAATCTACTCTACAGTCACTAAATATAAAGAAAAGCCTGAATTTCTCCACCTAAGGCAAGAGCTGACCATTATTATACTTCCCCAGGGGTGTCTGGAATATGAATGTGATAGTGGACTCTTAATCTTATCACCATTGCACTTCTTTTTGATTTTTTTATGTAACTTGTGCTGCCGCATTATGGGTTTTAGTAGAGTAAAACGTGCCCCATACTTATGAATCTCCTTAAAAACCTACGAAACAGTATCTGTCGATAACATATCAAGTCTCCTTGAATTCATCTTCAGGATGAGAAAGTAATATCAAAATATTTGGGAAACGTGCAACGAACATTGTAAACTTCACGTTGGTGCCTCGGACTTTCCTCATTTAATGTTTCGGGGTAATATGTAGCGATGAAAAAGGTTTTTCATTGCTTCTCATTAAATAATTTAGCTGTTATTAAAATTTAGCTTTCTAAGGAGATGCTTATCGTGTCGTTTGTTATTAGACACGACAAAAAATATTAGACACGTATTTTTTGCCATGTCTCTGTGCATGTTAGGGTGGTACAAAAATTACATTTTTGTTATATATATATTGTTGGAAGTTATTCGTGTCCTTATAACTACAGGATTGCAGCTCCATTTATTTACCAAATAGAAGCGTTTTAACTCTGACTTTTATGATATATATATAAACATAATCACAAATTGCTGTAATTTTGAACCATTTTTCATAACTTATCAAAAACTCGTGACGTTCATTTGTTACCTTTTGAAAAGCACTTTTTAAAGCTAAATATCCTAATCTATCAATCCTTATAATTCCAAATTCATATCTTTAGAAACACTGAACCGATATCTTAAACTTGTATACCAAATAAAAGCTTGTCGTTGAATTTAAAAAATGATAATCATATATGATGGTTAGCATAGGGAATTTTCTTACTGCCTATTATTTTTTTTCTTGAAAACTTAGACATTTTTATATGATATTAAAAAAAGGAAGAGTTTTATCCGTTTTTGAGCTAAATATTTTTGAAATTTTCAAGTTTTGGTTTTACAGCCATTGTTTATCAATGAAGACACATGGTTATCTATTCGGATGGAAATATCCAGAACCTGATTTTTTTTAAATAACGGACGATACATCGCTGTTTTTATGATATATTATGTAAAAAGCTCTAATCTTTCAAGCATATATACAAAATCAGCCCTGCCTACAAACCATTAAACCCGTAAAAAACTAACAGTATTTTTTCAACATACAATTACAATACAGTAGCCGTTCGTTGATTGGAGGAGGACTGCAACTCATTTAGCGAACGTCATTCGCCAATTGGGGGGCATCGACAAAATGTTAAGCGAGTGGTGCTTGACTTATTTGTTTTTGTTTTCATTTATTTGTTTGCTAAATTGTGGGTGTCAGCAACTGTTGAGTGCGCCAAACATAACAGCAGAATGCCAGCCAATGGATCAGTCGGTGATAAATGCAATCAAAACTACGAAAACCGCGTAAAAAGCGATTTTTAGGTACATCCGCTCAAAAAAGCCGTGAAAAACCCGTAATAACTGACGCCACTGTATAGTAGATGTACTAGTTATGGCTAAATAGCCAGATTACCGTGTGTTGGTATGGTATTCCCATAGACTGTATGAGAACACACCATAATAGGCATGTACGGCAATAACTGGTACATGTACCTTATATTTACTATTCTAAAAAAATATGTTTATTTGATATCTGTAATGCCGCACAGCCACCAGATGGGCACTACAAATCTTCGATGTCACCATCCTTCCAGCTATGCTACCTAGGCATTCGGTTCCAACCAACCAACAAAATATTATTCGCGAAGAATAAGCAGTAGCCTATTCCTCATGAAGAATATATTATTAGGTGATCGCTACCGAGCTGCATCGCATGCGAAGAATGCTTCTATGAATCGAGCAAATAGAATATTGAGAGTGAGTGACCTAAGCTTGAATATGTCAAGTGGTAACACAGCGAATGGCGAAGAAGATGGAAGAGACGAAAAAAAACCGATGTTACTCCGTGTGCATGGCCGATCGGGCTCGATGGTTTGAATGTATGTTCACTGCTGCTACGACTCGGTGGCGAAGAGCAAACGTAGTGAATGAAGAATGCTTGCTATAATCCGCAACCTTGATGTCAGGAAGCGGGAATCACGTCCACTGGTTTCGGAGCTGCAGGTAATGACGCAGCGGGAGTGGCTGAATAAGATGGTCAACTCGATTTTCCCGGTGAATTGCGATGTGGCGGTGGTGATGGACGACAAGACATATCTCACCCTGGATGGCAACGACTGGCAGGGCACTTCCACACACCAAGTTCCTCAAGGAGGTGCTGCTGTGGCGGACAAACAATAGAGTGGCTGAATATCGATGTGGTACCCAAGTCAGCGAACCCGCTCAACTTCCCCCAGCTGCGTCTCATCGAGAATTTCTGGGCCAATCTGAAGCGTGAGATCTACTCTAACAATTTTGTCGTGAAAACTGAAGAGGAATTACTAAATAAAACGAAGAAAGAACTCAAAAACATGCCTACACGCATGTTTTCGTCCGCCGTGGCAAATTTTCCGGTTAACTGCCGGAAGGCCGCTCGCAAGGGCGTAGCATTTTTTAGCAAGTTAGCTTAAATTATTACCTTCCATGGGATATTTATCAAAAGCAATTAACTGTCTTAGATTTTTTCTTATCACCATTTGAAAAAAGTCCATTTGTTTTATGCAAACGATATGAAGGATATTTCCATTTAAAAATAATATAATTAATTACGTACTTCACGTAGTAAAAACGTGATTAGTCAAATGTCAACATAAATAGGTTTTCATTGTAAGCAGACACCATAAGCATTGCTTTCTGGCAGGATCGCGTTGCACACATCCTTTTTGCGTATGAATTAAAATGTTAAATTAATGTTTTAAATCGAATAAAATTAAAGTTTTTTTTTAATAGAGAGATATCGATTTGATGGTAAGTTGTCAGATCAAAAATGCCAATAAGTACCGACTATGATTTTGAAAATAAATGAGAAAAAAACCAGAGCTATAACATTTTGGTTAGAATTTGGCCATTTGAACGTTTGTTCCGCACCAATCAGGAGATCACAAGATGGCTCTGTGTGCCATTGTGCCAATCACAAACATGTTCATATGATGCTAGGACTGTAGAAAAAAAAACTGAACTGGATCTAATCTTAAAAACTGACAACATAGTGATGGCAGGCTTTCCGGCATGTTGTCTGATTAATTTGAGGGGCAAATGTATTCGAATAACAAAATCGAAAAATAAACATAAAATCAATAAAGTTTTGTACAATAAGTAGACTGTGTTAAACAGTTTGTAGCATCAATATGTTCGATATGCTAGATGAATCAACCTTCATAGCGAAACATTGGAATGCAGGTGCTGTTAAACTTTTTGTGTAGGTTTCCGTTTATATAGATTTGTTCATTGAATAATTAGAATAATTATAATAATAATACAAACAAGGCAACCGTAGTCTAAGTGGAGATTCTGCGGATAATGAGTGGCTTCCAGATATGGGGGTTTGCTTAAAATTTACCAAGGAGCCCCAGACAAGCAGCGGGGAACGCCTAGGATGTGGGGGACTGAGCAGTTATTTGGACTCTTTGTAGTTTCTTCCAAAAACCCACAAATATCCCACAAATACCTAGTTTCTTCCAAAAACTTACAAATATCCGAAAGTGTTCAAGGTAAGTTAGCCCGCTATAAAGGTAAATGTCCAAGCTTCCATCAACTGGTTAGTTGTTATGGTTTCATACTAAAAAGGCAACCGGTCAAACAATCACCAACACGGAGTTGAGCAGTAGAATTATAAGATCAATGCGATTACCCAAGGAGGGAGCCCCTACTGGAGCTAGTCCTAAGACGGTGGACAGAGCGAGTGGTCAGCAGCTGGAGGAAAATGAAGGGCAAGAGCGGCTTATCCCGTAACTCATACGAAAAAAAAACAAATCAGGCAGTAATAGACAACACCAACGCAATGCTGCTGCTGAACAACGTCAATCGCTCAATTTGGTAGGCTGTCAAAGGCAACAAATCATGTGGACGACGGAGATGATCAAGTACGTGATCTTGTGCTACTACGTTTGCACGAGGTTGAAAACGGATGTATCGGGCATATCTAGTATGCTGCAGATGTACAACGAGCGGTTCCCTAGATTCGCCAACCAGCTGGACGGATTTTTTTTTATACCAGACAGCGAGTAATCATGACGCATAAGGCTTTGTGCACAAATTACATAACGCAAAAAAACGAGGTTTTGGACCCTCCCCCCATGTAACAATAAGTAGCACGTGAACAGACTCCCCCCTTTAATTACGTATCGCCCACGGACCCCCCCCCCCCTATTTCTCAATTGTGATAAAATGATCACAAAAATGTTGTTGTTTTTATGTTTAATTCTCATTTGGTTTACTTGAAATTAGTAACGATTGCAAACATTAGTCAAATATATTATTTCAATAACTCAAAGCTATTATAAAGATAACGAAAAACATTGCACTCATTGGACTGCATTTATTCAGGTTACTGGATGTTCTTAATCTGTTTCAAATATCAGTTCAAAACTTTTTCTCAAATGTCTTTAAATTATTTAAAGTATCACAAACAAAGTTCAAAGTTTTATTCTTATAACTTAAATTTAGTTAAAAAAAAATACAACAATTATTTATGCAATGCGTTATAGTCACCTATTGCAACTATTATAATCTAATTATTATTAATTATATTTTTTATATAGTAATCAGAGTTTTCCTTTTGATCCGTGCAGTGCAGTGAATAAGGGCGCGTTGTGTACGACTAATTCATGACGGCAGAAACATAAAACAACCGACGCAGTAACTAGTGCATTTGATCTAAGCTGCACCCAGAGGAATATTGGGTGATTGAAAGCAATGATAAGAATCAACATTTCTTGTGTATTAAACCAAACTACACTTTGTTTAATTTAATGCAATCATATATTTGAAACAACAAAATTTCTTATCGAATCCAATATTGTTAATCAACTAATATTACTAACAGAAATCATTATCGATTCAACAGAACAATCAACAAAAAACATAATTTCTTATTATTTCAATGGTTCTAATAAATTTTTTTTTTCAATTCAACCGCTTTGGTCGAGTTAATGCAAAAGTGTAATGTTTCCAAAAAAATTTTTTTTACCCCAATAAATGCTTTTTGTTCTCAATAGAAGCCTCCTTTGCAGTGCTTTAAGAAACACAAAAAAATTTTGTTGGTTCAGAAATAAAATCTGTATTGTTTGAAGAAATACAATTTACGGGTAAGCCGTTTTGAAACTATACAGAACAATATATTTCTCAGCGTGTAGATGTACGATTTATGGAAAATTGTACCAACTGTTGATTCAAATCACCATAAGATACCTTTCTTTTAGTAGATCACATTTAAATAGTACGTCTCCATTTATCGAAGCTTTAGAATATGGTCGGAAATCAAAAGATAGACTTAATCCAATTTTCTTAAAATTACAGATTTCTTGCACCACTTGGCCATATATGTGTTTCTACTATGGGCAGTCCCATAAAAAACACAGGCGATTAACCATCAAAGGAAGCAAAATTCATATCTATGGCGATAATCGGTGCAGTGTTGCAGATATGGCAAACATGATTAAAAATACAAAAACAAAGTTTTGGCTCAGTTTCGATATTTTTCCTTCAAAATATGGATTGAAAGCTTTCATTCGATGTATTGAACGTGGGTTTTTCCTAGTATAAATTAACCCATTTTTACTTGATACTTACTACTTAGCTGGGCACACAGGGAATTTATATAATGCAAATTGGTTATTCACTTTTGATTTTATTTTTCAAATTGGATATTTTGTTACATAACGATTTCAAAACCCACCCTCCCCCATATGTCACAATAAGTAACGGTTGCTCAACCCCCCTCTTCATGCGTTACGTAATTTGTGCACAAAGCCTAACATGCTCATACCTGCCAAGGTAGATTGCATCAGACTGGAAGTGCGAAGGGATCTGTGGAGTAAAGGTAATGGATCAAGCGAAATGACGAGAACGATTTCTGTTCGCCTGGATGCATTACTTGCGAGTGAGAGGCGTACGTCGATTGTAGCGGTAAACGTGTCAATGGAAGAGCAGACCACTCCAGGACCAGCATTGGACCACCAACGACAACAACTATTAGGGGATCAACATGAAAGCAGCAGCAACACTATTTCAAAGGAACGGGCTCCAACTCCCGACCCAGGCTACCAAAACTGCAGTATTCCTGTCGACTAACAAGTGCAGTAAGCATTCTCAACACGGATACCCTGCCATAGTACATGAGTACTTGCAGTTTATGGTGTAGTCTGCAGCTGTGGTGGTTGTAAAAGCGCTGGTCGGACGTACCCACAAGCAAACGACGAAGGGCACGTACGACCCAACGCACAAAAACCCGCATGGATGAGGTGGTTGGAGAGCCGAATCAACATACTGCGAACTAAAACTGGTCGGTTAGTTCGTCACGTTGCTGAAATATTCAAGCCCGCAGAGCTCACAGAAACTGATACTGCTTAGGTTCTTGACACCCATGTACAGCGATTGAGTGTTCTTGCAAAACCGATGCGTTGGTGTGGATGAAACACCGAACTTTCAACACGAACCAAAGGGAATTTTCCACATCCGATGCAACAAAATAGACTTCAACGAAGGACTTCTGAAGATAAGGGAAGTGACACAGTTCTGGGCTAATCTATAGGAGAATCCCGTTCAACATACTACTGATGGGATGTGGTTGCAAGAGGAAAAGGATAGGAGTAAAAGAATTTTAGGGCTGTCAGCCACCGTATATTTGTGAGGCTACCCTACACCAGGATTTGAGTTGCACCAGGACTGGAGTTTTGCACAACTATTTACTGGTATAAGAAGTTCTCCTCAATCAATCGACGAATGGCGGAGTGCTTCAATATGATACTAGAGCACCCAGTGGCTGCCAAAATTCATTACTAGAGGGGTAACCTATATTCTTCTCAAGGAACAACACATGGCTACTCCTGCCAAGTACAGGCCAATAACATGTCTTCCAAGCCTGTAAAAAGTGCTTTCACCAGTAATCAACCGAAAGATACAAAGTTATTGCTATGCGGACTATGTCATGACCAAAGAACAGAAGGGCTGCCGGATAACACGCAAGGCTGCAAACATCAGGTCATCATCGATGCAGTTATTTATAGTTAGTTTCACGTTACGCCCGCTCATCCCTATGTGACTCTAACCGCTCTAGGTCGGCTCTTTCATACTGAGGATAGTAAATTAAGAGAAAAACCATAGAGTTAAATAAGTTTGGGTTTACGGCGTTTTATGGGGGTCCCTAACGGTCCCCAACAGCCCTCTCTAAATCCCTACCGATACACTACTACCTACTGCTTGCTCAAGTTTTGCTAGAGTATACCACTATTAGTGTACTCCACTGACAAAAGCGGTAGCCAAGCTAGTCAGTGAGAACGATAATGTGCTGTTCAAATGTGATGATTGTTTGTTAGGCCAGCGTTGTGGCGAGCAGCATGTACTGCTCCCGACCGTCTAAAAGTTTCAAGAGGAGATGAAGAAGATTTCTTCTCTTTCTAATTCGATCAGTGGCGTTCGGGAGCTCATTTCTGCTGAAAAAACAGCGCGTTAGTGACCGGCATGGATTTATTGAGAAAAATTTTGAATAGTACCTTAGAGAAGGCAATTTTGGAATCAAATAAATCAGTGTGAAAACAAATGGAAGGTATGAATTGTTCATTTTTTTAATTGAATTCGATTAGTAAAGTAGCTGCAATGAACGTAAAGAAAGGGACATCAAGTACGGCATCGGATTCTAGCCTGAATCCCAGAGGCAAAAAACGTATAGTTCAGGAAGACGTTAGCGAGACGTCGAATGATGTTTTTTTTGAAAGTATAGTTTCGCGGATGTAGTAAAGAGTAATTCAGGGACTAAAATAATTATAGAACTATTAGGTAAAAAGCAATGTGACTGAATTCAAGGAAGTTACTCGTGAGGCTCGTACGGTCATTGTGATCAAACCGAAAGAATCCAATCAGAACAGCGATGATACTTGCAAATTTTTAAATAGTAAACTGGATCCAAAAACACACAAGATCCATAACTTTAGAAACGGGAGAGATGGCTCTATTATTGCTGAGTGTGCAACAGTTAATGTTGTGAAATATGGCATTATGAGCGATTTGGGTGAAAATTATAACGCTGTTGTTCCCTCATCAATGCCAGGACTTAATGTGATGGGCATGAGTGAGAAGTTTACGCGTATTTCCAGACACAATAAAACTTTGATTGACCATGTGTACTGTAAATTTTGATTCTGTAATTGTAGTTATAAACTCTGACTTGAAAGTAACTGATCATAAAACCATTATAATTAATGTTGAAGATAATAGTAGTGGTGACAGTGATTATGCGAAATTGAAATGTTGGAAAAAGTATTCGAAACAAGCTATTTTAAGACTTGTCGAAAGAAGTGTGGATATTCAAACAAATACCGGTTCTCTAGATCAGAAATCAGCTATTTCGACAGACGTTTTAAAAATATTTACCAATAATCTAGTCGAAAATAAATTTGTTTTAGTAAAGAACTCAAACAGCTGGTACAATTTGGATTTTTTGCGTCTTAAACGTAAAAGAGACAAGCTGTACAAGAAATGGCGTAGAACTAATAGAAATATCTTTTAAAATAGGTACAAAGACGCGCGTAACAAATATTCGTAATCCGTTAAATAAGCTATATAGCTAAATATATTGAGAGGAAAATTGATTTGCATAAAAAAATAACAGCAAAGAGTTCTGGAAAATTTTGAAACCTTCAATGGCTCATTAGAATATTCAGAGGACACCATTGCATGTAGATTTTATGAATATTTCGTCGATAGTATTTTGTCAATCAATCAATCAATCAATTGATATAGTAGATGAGCCAGACGAAATAAAACAGCCGATTAACATTCACTGTAGTGTTGAAAGTTTTCACCCAATAACGTTAAAGGATCTTAAATCTATTTGCTTTTCTTTGAACAAAACGGCTGGAGTAGATAACGTAAATGCAAGAGTAGTAAAAGATTGCTTTAATGTCATCGAAAACAACCTGCTGGACCTAATTAATGAATCGGTGCAAACTGGTTACGTGCCACAAGTTTGGAAAGAATCTTTAGTTATTCCCATTCAAAAATTCGCTGGAACGATTAAAGCCGAAGAGTTTCGTCCTATCAACATGTTGCACACCTGTTGTTAAAGGCCAGCTGTTGACGTATTTAAATATTAATAATTTGATTGCACCGGAACAATCGGGATATTGCGAAGGTCGTTCGTGTGAAACAGCGTTAAATTTAGTGTTAGCAAAATGGAAAGAAAATGTAGAGCGTAGAGATACAATTGTTGCTGTTTTTTTTTTTTTGGATCTGAAACGCGCTTTTGAAACGATTTCTCGGACCTTGATGTTAGAAACAATCAAGCGCTTCGGACTTTCAGGTTCCGCCTACAGATGGTTTGAATACTATTTGTCTGACAGAACTCAACGGACGGCTTTTAATGATTCGGTTTCGAGCCTTGGCGTACCACAAGGGAGTATATTAGGGCCCATTTTATTCATTCTATATAGCAATGACATACGACGAGTTTTGCGATTTTGTGATAATTATCTTTTTGCTGATGATACCGTGTTGTTGTTAATTGCAGCTAAAAGCCTTGAGCAGCCATGTCCAAACACTACACTACACGCCGAGCTACTTTTCACCACGCTAGCGCGTGCATTATATTCGCCACTTGACTCCGTGCTTTCAGACTAACACCCAACACGGTGGGTACAACACCAATGTCAGTGCTCGTGGTTTGGCTTCGGACACCGTGGCTGATGCTTCGGCAAACACCATAGCCGAGTGTTTCCGATTGTTTCCGATTGCAGAATACACGCGTGGTTTATTTATTTTCTTTCTAACCGAACCGTGCTTGTTAAATTCATTCAACTTATGCGCCCGTCACCCAACAGCCAAGAAAACAAACCAATAAGCCAATTATCAAATTTTAGAATCATCCGACGGCATTGCTCTATCCGTGGCAACCAGTGTCATACTGGGTGTATGTTGAGAGCATTCTTGTGGTCGTAGCCACTCGGCTCGTGTATTTTTCCAAAAATCAAACCCGGTGTCAAAAGCAATGTACGAGCGAGTACACTCGTGTCGTGTCCTTTGCGTTGCGGGTTCATCTATAAGCACGACACTAAAGTGGTGGATTACAGCCACTTGGTGGTGTGTTTGAAGTCCAGTTCTGCTCTCGTGCAGAACGGTCTGGTCTTTTTACCAAGGCTGGCCTTGAGGAGGCAGTTTCACATTTGAATGCAGATTTACGTTCTCTAAGTAGATGGTTAAAGTACAAACAGTTGAAATTGAACATAAGTAAAACTAAACTCATGATAATTTCGCGGAATCGAGTTATCGGACATGTCTCTGTTAAAATTGATCATGAGACAATTGATCGTGTTCGTGAGATTAAATATCTTGCCGTGATTATTGATGATAGATTAAAATTTGACTCTCGCATTGACGAAGTCATCAAGAAAATAGCCAATAAGTACGGTATTCTCTGCCGATTGAGAAACAACAAATTACAAATCTATCATCTCTCCTCACATTGAATTTTTCCCTTGCATTTTGTTTTTAGCTAATCAAACACAATTATCGAGATTACAGCGTTTGCAAAATAAAATAATGCGTTTGATCTTGAGATGTAACAGGTTCACTTCCCCCTCTTTTTTGTTAGATGCCCTACAGTGGTTATCGGTGAAGCAGAGAATTGTGTATTTGACAATGATGTTCATTTTTAAAATAATAAACGGTTTGCTGCCTCGATATTTGTGTAATTGAATTGAAAGAGGAAGTGATATTCAAAGATATAATACTAGAAACGTGAATGATGTTAGAAGACCAAATGTTTTGTACGGAGCTTCACAATATTCGTTGTTTTTTTTAAGGTATAAATGTTTTAAATTCAATGCCTATTCACATCAAACGTGCAGCAACACTAACAGAGTTTAAAAGACAATGTATTTCACACATCAAAGCTGCCTTTTGAACAGCTACTCTATTAACTTTTTACTCTTGGCTAATTTTGTATCTTGACGATGTTATTACAACGGATATTTTTATATGGTTTATTGTTTAATGTTTTATATGTGTCATGGGGCACAAACAAACTATACTTTTCGTTTCGATGATAATGATATATTTAAAGTTTTTATTTGTTATTGTAATTTAAAGTATTTTTATTTTTTGTGTAGTCTACAAAAGTTTGAGCCTCACGCATGTATACCGCTATAAAGAACTTCTTTTTGAATAAACAAAAAATATTGGCCTTTGATGCTTGAGAAGATACCATGAAAAAGTAGTTGGTTGTCTTGCTGATTGTCGTGGAATTCCTTGTCAATTCTATTGTGGTTGCAAGTAAAAGTTTAACTAATGCCGGTCCAGGATTTGTTCGGTTTGGAATTTTTCTCGATTTCCCTGATTGGGGATATTCTTGGTCAGCCCAAAACTAAGGTGGCGGTTCCATCACTGTTGGAACCTCGTTGGCTCTGTAGCGGGCAAGATCGGACATTGGCTTGTCTTTGAGGCTAATGCTATATTGCTATATCGTAGAAATGAATTTATATTTGAATTCTTTAATATCAAGTTGCAATGTAAAACTAAATCTAGAAATCTATATACAACATGCAAATCAATTCAATATTCAAAATTAAATTATCTATTTATTGCTATTACGTTGGTTAAATTTATTATTGATATCTAGTACTACAATGTATACTGTTACTCTAAAATATCGCATCTAATCTAATTTTTTATACACTATACACAATTGATAAGAGAGGATAGATAAGAGAAGAGTAATCTCTATAGAATACTGATACATACACTGGTAGGGATGTAGGATAAAGGTGGATTGTACGTAGGTAAACACTTTCTGTTCGCGATCCGAAAATATCCAAGTTGCCAGTGTTAAGATTTCTGTGTCCAGAAGCCAGTAGTGCCGTTAAGAAACCCTTCGTGCCGGTGTAATCAGATAAACTTTCTGAACATTGCTGAGACTACTTGCGAACATTTGTGGTTGACATCAATAGATTTTTACAAATATATCGCTGTAAAGCAAATGAACAGTTTTGGAAGAAGTTTACACCTGTAGATGAAATCAATTCGTTTTTAGTTTTGAATTGTTTTTAAATAAATTATATAATAGATAAATCGTCTAGCTTAAACCTTTGTAGAGGTAAGTGGCGGGACCATCATCATCTTCTTCTCAAGGTTATGGTGTGTGGTGTCAGTGTTGGGCCCGTCGATGAACGCTGGTCAGTTTGGTCCGCACGAGGTCTCCGTCCTTCCTTAGCTGCTGGCTCCAATACTCTCGCCACCAATCGAGCCGATTGCTCCTATTGCAATGCGTCGAGTACGCCGATTCGGTGATGGATGTTTACGCAGTCCGCGCAGTTTTTCTGATCACTGCCTTGCACCCAATCGTGCGATTGCCCTGATTGTGCTGTAGATCCGTCGATTACGCCGATTTGGTGGTGTCGTTAGTGCTGTGAGGGATATTCGCGCCATTGCCGCCACTTAACACCGATCCGTGTGTGTTTGCTCGTTTTGCGAATGGGTGATGTCTAACCAATAACCAAGAACAGAAGTTTCTTCACAATTTAGTTGAATCTTTTGAGTTTTCTTCGTGAGCTTAGGTAGGTTGATGGTTGATACTAAAGCAAGTGAACCAGTTTTTTCACATGCAGGACTTAGGAAACGGCGAACAGGTCTTTTTCTAGGTTGAATTCCCAGTGTGGAGTCGAGAGCATCAGGCAGAACTGCTACCAAGGATACCAGTTCGACGGGGTGTTTTTGGTGTGTTGCGTTGAGTTGTGTTGGCTGATTACTTCACCTACATATTCAGTGTGCTTATTTTAATACAAACGTTGGCTGTAATTTAGCTTCTACCTTTTATTTTGCATATCGAGGCTTAGTAGTTTATGGTAGTTTAAGAATTAATTTTTGGTTTGATGAATACGTTTAATAGCATTAAAGTTTTATTATTTTATTAACTTTTAGATCCTATCTAGCTAGGTAATATTTATCTAGAGATGTTTCCTCTATGGAATAAATATACTCATCTTTGGTAGAAAGACTAAGGATTGAGTGATCGAATGAAGTGACTGGTCACACTGCCATACAACTAGGGTAAAAATTAATCATGAAATTATCCTTTTTAAGATATCTAATAACAACTTATACCAATTACAGCTTATGGTGAATAAACAAGTCATAACAAAAATTGAATGACTTATTGTGATCAGGGGTACCATTAAAAGAGAAACCCTGCAAAATGCCAGACTTTTTGAAATGAGAACTCCACTCCACTAAAGCGTTAAGTGATTTGCGTAACTGCTTATTTTATATCCACGCTTTTCATGTGCTCATATTATTTTCATTGGTGAAAATAACCAGTTAATGAACCTTGATGTATTAGTGTGAACAATCCTTACCCTTTACGTTTTCACGCGGTTTTGACGTTTGTTTTGTTGATTCGTTTGCGCACTCATGTCACTTTGTCATGTTGAAGCTGGATTCCGCAAAATAACAAGTGCAACTACGTCGTGTGTAGTTCTCGTCCAATGAAAACGATACGTAGCGAAAAGGTGGTCCGTCGAATATTTGGTGAAATAAAGTTCAAATATTTGGCATTGATCAAATAGTCTAATTTCACGCTTGTCTGATACTGAAGTTTCCTAGTATACGAGTCAAAAAATGACTAATTTTGGGACAACATTTGTAAAGGGCCTATCAACCATTGTAAAACCTCTTGGACCCTTTTCAATTGTGAGTCCTGATTTTTACAGTCCCGTGTATTGCCAGATTTAGCTAGATTTTTTATTTGTGACATGCCAGATAATTTTCAAAAACTAATGGCAACCCTGATTGTGATATTAATTTACGTTTCATCTGAATAAGGAAAATATGCTACAAATCAATGATCCGTTCGTGAATAAACAAACAGTAATATTCAATAACAGAAATAAAGTATTAACAGCTTCGGATCAACATTTACAAAAATAGCTTTACTTTTAAAAAGAAATAAAGAGCAGACAAGTTTAATCTACCTCCAACCCTCATAACTCCATCAGAATGGGACATTGTTTTTTACTCATTATTTTGATTTGGACATCCTGTAGATGGGCAGCATCGAGCCCGAAACCGGTCGACAATAAAAGGTAAATTTTATGTTCCTTTTTCGCTTGTAAGAACCATAAGTGTTGTGTCCAATCTCGCGTCGCATTTTCATAAGTACATTGTATTTGGCCAAAGAGAAAAAGAGATAGTATGTATACAATTGTACTCAAAAATTGAGTAAAGTGAAACGCGAGTGACTTTTCGGAGAAGATTCCGCTTGCTAGCGTGGATAAGGTACAAGACTCGGCGCCATCACTCGTTTTTCCATTGGATCCAATTGGCGCAATTTAGGCACATCGAATGTATCCCGGGGGAGTTTGTTCCACGTTAGTTTATTGCATGTGGCTAGCAGTAGCCGTGATTTAGTACATAAGAATGTGTGTAGCCTTTTTTTTTTTTTTTCTAAATTTGCTATTGTGGCTTGGTGAGACAGCCGCGAATCGAGTGAAAACCCGATTTTGCCCTCGATTTGCGATACCGCATAGAAGTGGGTTCATTCGTGATGGAAAGGGAAGATCGATTCGATACAAAACGATCCACTTCCGTCGGATTTTAAACGTCCCGAAGGGTTTTACACCGCCTCGGGAGCAAATCGTACGATTGTGTATTACCCTCGCCTGTTCGGTTTCGCGTAGAACCGGTTAGTTTCACGTCGGGAAGGATCTGATCGTTCGATTAAACTACCGTTTAAGTAGTTGGCTAAAAGTGCAAGTACCTGCTTAGCGCTTGAGCGATTCATCCCTGATTACGATCATGATCGCGACAGTTACCAATTGTGTGTGCGGATTGATTCGTTGGAAAAGATGAACAAAAACTTTGCGGAGTTTCAAAAAAAGCACAGGATGAACATATGTCAGCCACGAAGGTTTTAAAACGGGCGCACTTTCACATTTTGCTTAGTATTTCGGCAGTCGTAGAGCTGTGCAGTAGCTCAACGAACGCAATTGGCGGCAGCAAGGAGGGTGCACTGGCGAGCAGTCGTTGCTCAACGAGGCGTTGGTGCCGATGTTCCCGCGTATGCCTACGAGTTGGCAGGAAAAAGCCACCCGAGACCAGAATCAATCCACCCACGTCACCTGCAAATAGCCACCCGCAACGACGAGGAGATGAACGAAGAAAGAAAGCCCAAGTTCAATCGCGAACCATATTTCTCCCCCGTCAGCTAAATCCGTCCTTTTCAGGACCACCAAATCAATTTACCATCTGAAGTGTTTATTTGGTAGAACTTTTCTCTTGTACTGTTTGAAATTTAATTTGCCGCGCCCCGGCTATTGAAGAAGGACGTTGAACCAACCAACGAACAAAATTCTAGAACGGATAATTCAAGCAGAACTACAACACATCAGACCGACCATGTGGTTGAGTTCTTTGTAGTTCCTAGTTGTGCATATTGGATTAGTTGGTGGTGCCAAGCAAATCAGGCATATTTCTGTTAATAGAATCACCCGTCTACCGTGCACTAATAAAAACCAATTATTGTGGCGCAATAAGTGCAGTTCGCCCCCTTTGATGCTATTTGTATCACATTGCCTTCGTTGGTACCGTCATCCTTCTTACTATAGCATCCGACGCCATCACATAAGAGGTCTTAACAGGAAATTTTGATTCAGTCTTACGACAGTCATCGAGCTGTTCAGTGGCGAATGGAACGTAGCTGGCGGCAACAAGCATATTGGAGAGTACACTGGCGAGCAGTTGTTACTCAGAGAGCATCCTTTGGCACAAAATTGACTCCGTTGGCTCGGTACCACTCCAATACGTTTCGAGCGTAGTGGCAGGATGCTAGATCAGGCCAAACCAGAGTTGATCCTTTGTGCTTCTTAATGAATGGCAAGAAACGCTTCTTAAGGCACTCTTCCGTGTAAATTGCACCGTCTATTGTTCCGGAAGTGATGAAGGGAGCACTTATTTCACCACATCCGCAAATCGCCTGCCAAATTAGAAACTTCTTTGCAAATTTCGATAGTTTTTTCTTTCGAACATCCTCCGAAACATCGAACTTCGATTTGGCAACGAAATATTCTTGCCCAGGAAGTTGACGGAAGTCGGCCTTGACGTATGTTTCGTCATCCATCACGATGCAACCGGATTTGGTGAGCAGCTTCGTGTAAAGTTTCCGGGCGCGGGTTTTCGCAGTGATGTTTTGTTTTTCATTCCGGTTTGGGGCTTTTTGCACTTTGTAAACATGTAACCCAGCACGCTTCATGGTTTTCTGCACAAAACCGACTGACACCTTAGACTTTTTAGCGACAACTCGAATTGACATGTTTGGACGGTTCTTGAATTGTTGTACGACTTTCCTGGTCATTTTACTGTCCATTGGACCACTTTTACGACCACTCCCTTCCTTCCTTTGGACACTCAGACGCTCCTTGAAGGTTTTTATTACACGAGACACAGTTGTATTTGCAATTCCAAGCCTTTTAGCAATCCACCGGTGGGACGCCCCTGGATTTTGATTGTGAGTGCACAAAATTTTCTCACGGATAATTTCTTGTTTCGACGACATGACTGGAACTACTGAATGTATAACTATGAAACTTGGCAGATGTAAATAATACACTATGGATAAGATCTACTCAAATTTCAAGGTTTTTTACTCATATGATTTAAAAGTTACAGAAGATTTTCTGTGTGCCATTTTTTATCGAATACACCCTTTAGCTGTCACCGTCATCATTCCCTTACAACTAGTTATTTAATGCTGGTAATGTTCTCTTCAAATTCCACTCAGTGCCCAGTTAAAAGTGTTTCTTACGTTCTAGTGCCTTGAATAGAGTCCGTACCATTCGATAGAAATCAAATAATGTTGAGAAAGTCTAAGTGAAATGTCGCAAACGAGTATCCGCCCAAGCAGCCAAGAACTACTGCCGAGAGAGCTCGCTTTTATTGGGCGAAAAGGAAAGCGGCTGAAGATAATGCGTCGCCTACTGGTTGGGACGCTAGAGAAGGTCCTTCAACTCGGGGTAGTAAATCCCAAATTATTTTCGTCAAGCAAATAGCAGGCTTTCCAACAAAAGTTTCATGACGGTTATCAAAATGTCAGAAAGAATAGATCTATAAATCTCTAATAATAATTAATGGTGTATGGATTTCCTGCACGGATTTTTTTGTTGAAAATTGATGATCACTTTGAATAATGATAAATAATAGAAGGAGATGTTCGCTCATCACCATGAGGCACCAAGAGTGAACATTAATGTTTTTGGCTAGAATAAAAGGTGTGAAGAGAAAGTGTTGAAAGTTCCGTCAGTGTGTGGCAGGTTGGAAATAGAACAGATGTTTATTTTTTTATTTTTTGGAAAATTGAGCGAAAGGGCATGTATCCAGTGGTACTCGAACCATGGACGTCAATTTTTGCCTCACATTCCGCTGGTTGATTGTAGGACGGATCAAGTCCACCACTGCAACAGGCAAAAATTGACGCATGGAAAGACGCTCATGTACCACTGTGGCTTGTATAGTTATTCTAGCGATCTATTGTGTGCACTCTGTTTATTGATGCGCACATGGGAGAGGAACTTTCTCCTTTTGAAGTAGACTACGTCTTAGGGCAAGGGTAGGGTGTCAAATGAAAATCTAAAATATTGCGACCGTCACGAAAAACCGTACGTTTTGTACGCGAATAACTCAAATAGTTCACTATAGCTTTACATGATTTCTTCCTCAATCGGTCGAAAATTTTACCGCGCTCCAATTCAATTGTCAAACATTTTTCTCAAACAATAGTAAACGATTGAAAATAACGCAAATATAAGGTGATGTCTTATAATGTAATTGTGCTGAGTCAATTTACCAAATTTCCTATCACAGTTTTCAAATCGAAGCAAGGAACGTCTTGCATCATCTTCTTCTTCCTCGTATTAGAGAGGGACTTTAACCAATCTTGTCATTCGTCTCTCCATGTACGTCTCGCAAGCAGCTGAGAACGGTATAAAAGGAACACTTAGGAACTTAGGAACGCAGCATTGAACCTGTGCGGAGCTGGTCATAGGTCGCAGGTAGCTGGTAGCTGGTAGCTGGTCACAGAGGCAGCTGGTGGTGGTAAGTACCAAGGCTCTCCCAAACAGCGATCGTCGCGATGAGGTAAAATGGCGGATTATGGGGGCGCACAATCGCGTCGGTTTGTGCAAGCCGCCATCTTACCTCATCGTGGCGATTGTTTCGCCGCAACTTCGAAAACGCTGCTGTTTGGGGGAAAGCGTCCTAGGGGGTGAGCAGCAGTAGGTGGAAATAATCTGTCCTTTTGAGGACAATAAATTAAAATAAAAGAGTTGTTTATTAAAGAACTAAACTTAAATTTAGTTCGGTGCTCGATGGAGGGCGAGTCGTTGGTAAAAATTTTACCCAGCTGATTGGCGCAATCCATAAATTGATAATCTGTCCTTTTGAAGGCAACCAATTTAATTAAAAGAGTTGTTTATACAAGAAGTAAACTTTTATTTCGTTTGGTTTGTGCGCCTAATATCATGGTGCCGATTCGTTCGCCGCAACTGCAAAGCCGTCGGGAAAATTTTACCCAGCTGGTTGGCGCAACCCACTAATAAATAATCTGTCCTTTTGAGGACAACCAATCCAGTTCAGAGAGTTGTTTATATAAGAATTAAATTAATATTTCGTTCGGTTTGTGCGCCATTTAATCTAGTGCCGATTTGTTCGTCACGACTGCAAAATGCTACTGTTTGCGGGAGAGCCTCCATGGACGGCGAGCAGAATAATTCTCCGTCGGTGAAAAAGTGTTCCTAGCTGGTTGGCGCAACCCGCGATGAATCAATAAATCAATTCAATTTCTAATTTAAGAGAGTTATTTGAATAAGAGTTTATCTTACATTCCGGTCGATTGGTAGTCATATTGGAATCTGCCAAGTCGTTACTAGGCAACAGTGTGCTATGCAGCGGATTCATAAAATCAGTGAAAACAAATCAAAGCCCGCCGGTGGTTTGCACACTTAGAAATTATGAATTTTACACGAGACGTAATTCATGTTTGTAAAAAGACGGGGAACGTAAACAAAGATTTCGTGTAAAATTATGTCCCCCGAGACTGACACATACGCAATTCAAAAAAAGATGTGTTTGATTGAATTTATTTTCTCATCTCTTTCAACTCATTTCTATATGCTAAAGGACGCTTGCATGTGTCGGTCTCCGCAGACAGAAATTTACATGGCATTTTGGTAGTGTGTGATTTATTTTCACCGAAAAATCCTTCCAGATACAAATCCATTAGCTACTTTCAATTTTATATTCTCAGCTTGAGAGTTTGTTTGATTGGGATTTTCGTTTCAAATTGTCGATTGGCAGCCAGTGGTATTAGCAAAACTTGTTTCCCCTTCGTCACATACCTTAAACCACACAAATTCCCTATCACGGACACCATTTTCGATGTCTAACATGTTATTCCGAACCAACATTTTCTGTAAATTCCAATTAGTAGTGTGTTATAAACAGTTGTTTTGTTGTGTTAACGATTCGCGTAAGATAGAGTCCTACCTCTAAAAAGAAAAACTTTTTGCGTGACATAATGAAAGTGAGAATGACTAACCGATTTGATCCAGAACGCTTGCGCAGATTGAGGAAGCGCATAAAGAGCGAACATACAACGTAGAGCCCTCGGAGAGAAACACCGTGAAGCGATGCGATACTGATCCCCACCAGTATAATTAATGGTTACCACCATTTATGGTTTTTACATACATTAATTGTTATGTTATGTATTCTCCGTGCGTGGAGTAACGATTATGATGTAGAAGGAGATGTTCGCTCATCACCATGAGGCACCAAGAGTGAACATTAATGTGTTTGGCTAGAATGAAAGATGTGAAGAGAAAGTGTTGAGAGTTCCGTCAGTGTGCGGCAGGCTGGAAATAGAGCAGATGTTTTTTTTTATTTTTTAGGAAAGTCGTTGCGAATCAAAACAAATCCAAAAAAGGAGAGAGTTCCTCTCCCATGTGCGCATCAATAAACAGAGTGCACACAATAGATCGCTAGAATAACTATACATAACAGAACATACATAACATAACAATTAATGTAGATAAGTAATAGTTATTTGTTCTTGAAGGCAAACTGTTTTTCTTCAAAATTAATACATGTATTGCTTATTATTCTCTTGAACCACAGACGAACAGACAAAATACTCGGAAATTGTTCATCGAACATGAAAAGTAGCCAATTTAAGTTTATTGTTAGTTGGTATTATGGCTGTTGCGCACATGCTGATTTAAAATTTGTTTTACATGAATACATTACCGCCATTGTGGCCATCACAGTGTGTTTCACTTATGTCCACAGTGTTTTATCAACAATGTTTAGTAGTGAGAGTTCTTCAATGGGCTATGCCTCTGTTTGAACTATTTTTACACTACTATTACTCTGAATTGGCTTGTATCTCTTTGACTTTAACCAATTCTCAAAACTGTAATAGTATATCTTGAATGTAACATATTATTTATTAATGATCTTTTTATTTAATTAAATAGTCTTATCTACATTTAACTATTTCATCTAAAATTTTAACAACTGGGAACGTACGTTGACATGTCTTTGGGAGTGCTAGGGGCTGGGTTTTGGGATGATCGATTGCGAAACAAATCTTTCGTGTGCCGAAACCGTAATGTCTTCGACTTTTGCACATTCGGCAGTGTTGTATACACATATGCCTAGTAAAAACCGTATGCAATTGGAGCTGAATGAAACTAGCCTCTTGGGTAAAAGTGTCCCAAATGACTAATAATATAGAGATATAGAGTATCTTGATATCATATGTCATAATATACATGACAAACGCGCGAAAGCAAGATGTATGAAGATATGCTATTTCAAATAATTAAGGTTGTAGTCATTGGCGTAACTACTGGGGGTGGCAAACGCACACACATTAGGTCACGGATCCGTCACCTATACTGGCAAAAATGTATGCGCTTGATCGTGCTCAAATACCGCCAAAGACACAGAATGGTTCTAGCGATGACAAATCTTTGTTTTTACATTCCCTTAAGACCACATGTGATGGAAGTCAATTTTCAATTAGAGGTTTTAAATCCAAAACTTCTCATTTTTATCAGTAGTGTTTTTTCTTGGCGTTGTTTACTTAACAACCTCGGAGAGAAACCCGGTAAGGTGTCGTATGCTGATTCTCTTAACAGCATGTTTTGACGGAAACCCCATCATTGAAAAATACACCTAATTATGTTTTTTTTTATTGCGTTTGGTTCGCAATACTGCTTAACAAAAGCCCTACGCCTTGGCTCTAAATAACTCTGAATTCTAATAATTCAGTTCTATTAATATTAAAACCTCTAGACTTATATCTAAAATGTAAAATGTCGAGTCTGTTAAGATGAAACATAATATTTTAAACGCTTTTCTATGTACGTATTTTTATTTTATTTTATTGTATTCAAGAAGGTATTACAATAACCAGTTTTATTTAAAGGCTCATTTTAGAATTCACGATATTATTATATCTTGTATGACCAATTTAGTAGAGTATAGACTCCCCAGATTTATTAAAAGTTTCGAAGCTTACGAATTTCCGCAAGCACAATATGGAGATAGAAGTTTATTCATAAACGATAATATTTTCGAAAATGTAGTTTTAGAATTGAGGTACCTGATTATAGTAAATTCCTAAAATCATAACATTTGTTAGGGTTGAGTTCAGTACCACTAGTAGACTACAAAATAGGCCTGTATGTCAAAATTAATCGTAATTCACTTCGCTTTTATTAAAACAGTTGTCCTACATTTATTCTAAAGATTTCTAAAAAAAAAATTATTTTCAATCAAAAGGTTCTATTTTTGGCTGAATAGTTCCTATTATACAGTGGTGGCGAAAATATTAAATACATCTACAGTTTTTCATATAAAGTAGTCAAATTTGACATTCTCTATGTCAGCACTCAAAGGATTGATTGAGCTGAATTTTTAACTATAGGTAGACAATAGAAGTAACCTGAATTTCAAACTGTATTGAATTTATAAACTGTGCTTCAAAGATTTCAAAATTACGTCAGATCCACCATCTCAGAAAATTAAAAAAAACATTTATTTTCTTTTACAAAATAGTTTATTTCATTAGAATGAACTATTTTGCCGAAGAATTCATGCTTGTAAAACTTTTCAAATTTAAATTATTTAAAAGCTAAATTTTTGCCAAACCTTCTAAAACGGCAAATCTGATGCCATTTTGAAGACTGTAATGGAAAATTTAAAAATTCAAAACGGTGCATTTGTTATTTTCGCCTATACTGTAGCTGTTCACATTCTTTTGCCATAGCTTCAAAAACTTTCGAAAAATATCCATGGATTTTCGATACCCCGGAATACTATTAATGTCAATCAAAATCTTAAGTTTAACCTCAAATTACCCATGGATGTTTCTTTCGAACGGCCGTGAAGCTCTCAGTTCGTTTTTGATGAAATAATCATCGGAATTCTCCTGCAAATTTTTTGAACTCTCTTAAGAAATTTTCCTTGATATAACTTTTAAACTATCATAGTGATGTAGAAGGAGATGTTCGCTCATCACCATGAGGCACCAAGCGTGAACAACAATGTTTTTGGCTAGAATGAAAGATATGAAGAGAAAGTTTTGATAGTTCCGCTAGTGTGCGGCAGGATTGGAAATGTAACAGAAGTTTTTAGGAAAATTGAGCGAAAAGGGCGTGTATACTAGGCTGATGCAAAATTGGAAATATTTGCTCCCCTAAGCTTAATCGACGCAAATTTGGGTCCTGATAGACCCCAAAAAATTTTAACTGACATGTAAATTTTATTCAAAAATAGTTATTCAACAAATATAATAATAAGAAGTAAAAATAGGTAATGTATATAGAATATATAAATTTAAAATATATAAAATATGTACAATAATATAAATAAAATAAAATACATAAAATATATAAACATGAAACATAAAAAACTTATAAATAATAAGGAAACAAAAATAAGAATAAAAAATCATACCTAAAGTGTGTATTTTATGTTTTGAATTTTTAAATTTTCAAGTACAGTCTTCAAAATGGCATCAGATTTGCCGTTTTAGAGGGTTTGGCAAAAATTTAGCTTTTAAATAATTTAAATTTGAAAAGTTTTACAAGCATGAATTCTTCGGCAAAATAGTTCATTCTTATGAAATAAACTATTTTGTAAAAGAAAATAAATGTTTTTTTAATTTTCTGAGATGGTGGATCTGACGTAATTTTGAAATCTTTGAAGCACAGTGTATAAATTCAATACAGTTTGAAATTCAGGTTACTTCTATTGTCTACCTATAGTTAAAAATTCAGCTCAATCAATCCTTTGAGTGCTGACATAGAGAATGTCAAATTTGACTAGTTTATATGAAAAACTGTAGATGTATTTAATATTTTCGCCACCACTGTATAGTAGGAACTATTCAGCCAAAAATAGAACCTTTTGATTGAAAATAATTTTTTTTTTAGAAATCTTTAGAATAAATGTAGGACAACTGTTTTAATAAAAGCGAAGTGAATTACGATTAAATTTGACATACAGGCCTATTTTGTAGTCTACTAGTGGTACTGAACTCAACCCTAACAAATGTTATGATTTTAGGAATTTACTATAATCAGGTACCTCAATTCTAAAACTACATTTTCGAAAATATTATCGTTTATGAATAAACTTCTATCTCCATATGTTGCTTGTGGACATTCGTTAGCTTCGAAACTTTTAATAAATCTGGGGAGTCTATACTCTACTAAATTGGTCGTACAAGATAAATTAATATCGTGAATTCTAAAATGAGCCTTTAAATAAAACTGGTTATTGTAATACCTTCTTGAATACAATAAAATAAAATAAAAATACGTACATAAAGGGTGATACGGTCAAAATTTGGTCAAGGGAAAACGCGTGTAAATCGGTGAAATCGTTTATTTAAAAAATCAAATTAAATTTCTTTTTCAAGTTCAATTAGTTTAAAATTCAGGAAAAATATTCAGTTAGGCTTCCGCTTTTCCAAATCCGAATTGCCGGGCCTTACGCTTGACCCCTGCCATCAGATTTTGTACAGCCACCTTGTCCACCTTCTTCGCCGCAGAAAGCCAGTTTGCCTTGAACTGCTGCTCGTCCTTAGCAGTTTTTTTGGTCTTCTTTAGGTTCCGCTTGACAATAGCCCAGTATTTCTCAATTGGGCGGAGCTCTGGCGTGTTGGGAGGGTTCTTGTCCTTGGGAACCACCTGCACGTTGTTGGCGGCGTACCACTCCATGGCCTTTTTACCGTAATGGCAAGATGCCAAATCCGGCCAAAACAGTACGGAACAACCGTGTTTCTTCAGGAAAGGCAGCAGACGTTTATTCAAACACTCTTTCACGTAAATTTCTTGGTTGACAGTCCCGGAAGCTATGAAAATGCTGCTTTTCAAGCCACAGGTACAGATGGCTTGCCAAACCAGATATTTCTTTGCGAACTTTGACAGTTTCGTGTGCTTGAAAATATCTGCTACCTTTCCCCTTCCTTTTGCCGTATAAAACTCCTGTCCCGGAAGCTGCTTGTAGTCGGCTTTGACGTAGGTTTCGTCGTCCATTACCACGCAGTCAAACTTCGTCAGCATCGTCGTGTACAGCCTCCGGGATCGCGCTTTGGCCGTCGTATTTTGTTTATTATCGCGATTTGGAGTCACTACCTTCTTGTAAGTCGATAGTCCGGCTCGTTTTTTGGCTCGATGCACGGTTGTAGACGATACACCCAGCTTATTTGCGGCATCTCGGAGAGATAGGTTAAGGTTTCGCTTGAAACTACCGGCAACTCTCTTTGTCGTCTCAGCGGCTTCCGGTTTTCGATTTCCCCCCGATCCAGACTTCCTGGCTGTCGACAAACGTTCCCCAAACACTTTAATTACATTTGTAACGGTTGATTTGGCAACTTTTAGCGATTTTGCCAACTTTGCGTGCGAGTAGCTCGGATTTTCGCGATGCGCGAGCAAAATTTTGATACGCTGCTCTTGGACGGCATTTTGACAACTGAAGAGTGAATTCCAAAATCAAAATAGGAGCAACATTCTACACACACACCTTCAAAATGAGGGGTGTTCAGGTTTTTTAAATGCAAAATTGAAAGAAATACGTCAAGTTGATATTGACCAAATTTTGACCGTATCGCCCTTTAGAAAAGCGTTTAAAATATTATGTTTCAACTAAACAGACTCGACATTTAACATTTTAGATATAAGTCTAGAGGTTTTAATATTAATAGAACTGAATTATTAGAATTCAGAATTATTTAGAGCCAAGGCGTAGGGCTTTTGTTAAGCAGTATTTCGAACGCAATAAAAAAAAACATAATTAGTAGTGTATTTTTTCAATGATGGGGTTTCCGTCAAAACATGCTGTTAAGAAAATCAGCATACGACACCTTACCGGGTTTCTCTCCGAGGTTGTTAAGTAAACAACGCCAAGAAAAAACACTACTGATAAAAATGAGAAGTTTTGGATTTAAAACCTCTAATTGGAAATTGACTTCCATCACATGTGGTCTTAAGGGAATGTAAAAACCGAGATTTTTCATCGCTAGAACCATTCTGTGTCTTTGGCGGTATTTGAGCACGATCAAGCGCATACAACCTTAATTATTTGAAATAGCATATCTTCATACATCTTGCTTTCGCGCGTTTGTCATGTATATTATGACATATGATATCAAGATACTCTATATCTCTATATTATTAGTCATTTGGGACACTTTTACCCAAGAGGCTAGTTTCATTCAGCTCCAATTGCATACGGTTTTTACTAGGCATATGTGTATACAACACTGCCGAATGTGCAAAAGTCGAAGACATTACGGTTTCGGCACACGAAAGATTTGTTTCGCAATCGATCATCCCAAAACCCAGCCCCTAGCACTCCCAAAGACATGTCAACGTACGTTCCCAGTTGTTAAATTTTTAGATGAAATAGTTAAATGTAGATAAGACTATTTAATTAAATAAAAAGATCATTAATAAATAATATGTTACATTCAAGATATACTATTACAGTTTTGAGAATTGGTTAAAGTCAAATAGATACAAGCCAATTCAGAGTAATAGTAGTGTAAAAATAGTTCAAACAGAGGCATAGCCCATTGACGAACTCTCACTACTAAACATTGTTGATAAAACACTATGGACATAAGTGAAACACACTGTGATGGCCACAATGGCGGTAATGTATTCATGTAAAACAAATTTTAAATCAGCATGTGCGCAACAGCCATAATACCAACTAACAATAAACTTAAATTGGCTACTTTTCATGTTCGATGAACAATTTCCGAGTATTTTGTCTGTTCGTCTGTGGTTCAAGAGAATAATAAGCAATACATGTAGTAATTTTGAAGAAAAACAGTTTGCCTTCAAGAACAAATAACTATTACTTATCTACATTAATTGTTATGTTATGTATGTTCTGTTATGTATAGTTATTCTAGCGATCTATTGTGTGCACTCTGTTTATTGATGCGCACATGGGAGAGGAACTCTCTCCTTTTTTGGATTTGTTTTGATTCGCAACGACTTTCCTAAAAAATAAAAAAAAAACATCTGCTCTATTTCCAGCCTGCCGCACACTGACGGAACTCTCAACACTTTCTCTCACATCTTTCATTCTAGCCAAACACATTAATGTTCACTCTTGGTGCCTCATGGTGATGAGCGAACATCTCCTTCTACATCATAATCGTTACTCCACGCACGGAGAATACATAACATAACAATTAATGTATGTAAAAACCATAAATGGTGGTAACCATTAATTATACTGGTGGGGATCAGTATCGCATCGCTTCACGGTGTTTCTCTCCGAGGTCTCTACGTTGTATGTTCGACTACATAGTATGTTCGCTCTTTATGCGCTTCCTCAATCTGCGCAAGCGTTCTGGATCAAATCGGTTAGGCATTCTCACTTTCATTATGTCACGCAAAAAGTTTTTCTTTTTAGAGGTAGGACTCTATCTTACGCGAATCGTTAACACAACAAAACAACTGTATATAACACACTACTAATTGGAATTTACAGAAAATGTTGGTTCGGAATAACATGTTAGACATCGAAAATGGTGTCCGTGATAGGAAAATTGTGTGATATATTGATTTATTGAAAAAAGCTTCTACAATATTAATTTCCGGTGAATTACTCAAAATTGTAGTACATTAACATCTTCTTCTGTAAATTAAATCTCTGGGACACAACCGTTTCATTACTTTAAGCCACAAAATGAAAATTACATTATCGTGAAACGGT
>JASCZW010007957.1:0-57238 GCA_034211315.2 Aedes japonicus
ATTGCTGACCATAAACATTTTATAAACACATCTGATGGGGAAGCACTGATTGAGCTACCTGAATGCGGAGAAGGGGGAAGCACCTCATTGATAACAGCCTTGAAGATGGCTCTTCCCACAACCTGACATCCTCCCAGGAGGCTCACTGCTTGACCACCCGTTGAATTGCCGATGGTTTCACAGCATGCACATTTGCCAGGCGCCTCTCGCATAAGATATCGATGACGGAAGAATTGACGCGCTACTTTATTTTCCATGACATATTGATTGTGAAGTCAAGATGTCAAACTTCTACTTATATCATAACTGTTTTCAGTTTCTCGATATTTTACTTGGAACAAGAGTCCAGCTACTCTGGGAAATACTTCCGCTGCTCAAGTTCAAGAATGTTTATTTAATTCGTATTTGACTTCCATATCTGAAGGGCATTCACCTAAGGTTTCCAAAAATGCACCATTTTAACTGCGTACCCTGACAGCCTGCGGGTAAAATTGCCGAAAATAGGTATACTGGAGCGAATTACTTCATGTTAAAAATTTCATCGTCAATTCAGCGGTGCAGATGTCACGGTGATGAAATCGCCGGAAAGCGCCGAGAGTAGCTGAACCAGCGTGATCAACAAAATACGGCGGCCAAATCCGCGTAAGTGAGCTGTAGGGCTAACGAAACTGATGCGGCCATGGATAACAAGGCAGACGCGTATTGATTGTTCATAAGGAAGAAGAAAGTGACTATCGACGAGATATACGTATACGCGATTTATTGATTGGTACAGAGATACAATCATTTTGCATCAAAAACGCAAACTCAACCAGAGATTGTCCGAGTGAAATACTTGAGTCATAACGGAGACCAAGGTCCGGGTTAAGTAACGAGCTGAGCCGCAGAAAGAATGGATGAGTAAACGTGGTCGGCCCATTACTGCACAAAATGTAATGAGGGTTTCTCAGCGATGGAAAGGAAATGGAATGCTTAATGATGCCGAAACATAACTAAATGTATTAATTATCTCCCGAAAGTCTTAAGATAATGTTCTTTGGCGAACGCTTGTTCATGGTTTTTACAGAGGCCCTGAACTCGCTACATTGAATAAACTAGAACATCACAGAGAGATACAAAAATATTTTAACGTTTATCAACGAGATAATACGCATACGCAGATAATCATTGTCATACATTGATATGTACATATTCAAATAACGCTTCATTACACAAGGATCTTTATCTTGGCTCGGTATTCTCTGTTCAGATAATAAGACGTTACTATCATGATTTCATCTTCAGATACAGAATCAAGGTAGCATAAATTTCGACATTATACACTTTCACTATCTGATTTGTATCGCCAGCTTGGGGTCATATCTCGAAGGGATTAAACAGAATATAAGCGAAAACACAAAGCATTCTAGAGTAGAATTTAAAATCTCGCCCTCTTTCTGGACTGACATCGAACGACTCAATAGCATACACTTTGAGTCAAACTTCACTAAATACGTTCACGACAAGATGTGCGCTTAAAACCCATTTAGAAATTCAAATTCCCAGAAAAATAGTTGTTCGACCTTTCCAGAATTAAAATGATTGAATTCCATATAGCTCTCTATGTTATAAAGGTCACTGCATATAGACGATAGTGACATTACAATTGCATTAACTTATTTACGGATAAAATGAGCCTGTGTATTAATAGTACCATGTTTGATTACAAAATAACGTCCAACATAAAGATTACCACCAGTGTTATATTACTGAACTGTCAGTTAACTTCAGTGGCCAAAGTTTGCGGGTTGTCGACGTGAGCTGGAGCACGCACGATTTCTGAGAATAACAAATGTTTCGATTTAAAGAAAGTCCCATGCTGAAGTGCACTGCCGCGGGTTGAGATCCGAGTGAAATTCTCTGGCGTTAATTACGCCTACTCAGGAGCTGGAGCGTCTCCGCTGGCAGATTGTACCTGCCCGATGCACATTCAGTGCTGATTTTGAAGGTTAGATTTATGAAAGAAGGATGTTTTCCTGAGTCAGAGCAAGCCCCATACCATGATTTCCTACATGTGCCCTACAGCCATGTCATTAGGTCCAGCAGAAATATTTTGGTTCGACAATGACTGCCAGAACAGTCATAATCAACTGAATGATCGTGTATGGCAAGTCCATCAATATTACAAGAGATAATTTGAACATTGATAAGACTTTGCCATACACATCGATCATTCAGTTGATTATGATCATTCTGGAAGGATGAAGGTTTTCATCCGAAAATACAATCTCGCAGTCATTGTGCTGAACCAAAATATTTCTGCTCTCTTTGACCCTGGCTTGCTTTTTACCGGCTCACAATTATGAGCTGTAGTTGGCTTGTATCTAGCTCGTGTCTGAGGATCCTGCCACTGAGCAGGAACATCTGGCTTTTTCATTTACGGCCAGATGAATTACGTCTTATTGGCCTCATAATATCTGATCTTTCTTCGTTCTGGCAGTTGTTCATAACTTTGCGTTTCGAATATGGATTATCATAGTTTCTGAACTGCTCGCAGTAATGATTCCGAACTGTTTAAGGCTATTTTACGCAAATGTACTTTATCTGCGCCGAGCGTAAGGTAAATTCGCAGTTAAAATTACTCCAGTTGATATAAGCCGAAAATGCATCATTCCATTGTGAGACATTGCAGATATTGATATCTGGCGGCCGATATAAGGAGAACTCCATTTGTGACAACAAGATTTATTCATCGGTTAAATTGGGCCAAGGCTCCTGAACAGAGTTAAATAGTTCCAATCAATTGTAGCACTTTTGCACTAAGAACAGCATCAGTCGACGGAGGCTTTGGGGCCATATACGCACTGGTTCCGATCACAAGCATTGGCCATCCACTTCCTGACAGCCATAGCGCAACATCGAGTTATATCATCCACGTCAGAGTTGAATGAATTAGTTTATATAATACGCCGTCTGCGGGCAACTGTTAGCGAGCGCCAAACGTAATTGTGAGTCATCACCATTCATTTGTATTACTGTCACATTTACAAGAATCACATATCGCGTGTTGATGCGATGCAGTACTTCAATCATTTCAAGATTCGCAGAAAGATTTGCGTGTTGAAATGAAAATTCATAAAGGACAGAATTTCAAACGTTCAAAATTTGATTTCGTCTTCATTATCCGCACCCAGCATAGAGAAACAAGACGTAGTCTTACTACGAAGGTCACATTTAAAATGCGATACACTACGCGGCCAACGAACATACCAAAAATTGAAGGTCCATAGGCTATAAAGTCATTTATGCGACGTAATAATGCTCCCTTTAAGTATAATATAATTGCACATCTGGAACTTACGCTGGATGCTTTCCGCGTTTTTACCAAAATGAGTATCGATTTCATTACTTTTCCACGTATAGTGGCCGCATAGGAAATGTCACTTAGATGAATGAATGTTGCATTCTTCCAGAAAATTTTCAATTTATTTCTCATTCTAATCATCGTACTAGTATGCCGTCGAAACAGGCATGCCAAGCGAACGAAGATCGCACATTGTTCCGGTGACTATCGTATAATATTCTGGTGCAGGTAACTCGGAAGGTTGTGTTATCCAGCCGAATATAGGCATATTTCATATTATAGCATGTTCATCAACGAAGATTCTAGAATAACAGCGTCTGAAAAAACCGAGTCGAAGTCACATCCGCAAGACGGAAGAAAGATAGTCATAGAAAGAAAACCAGATCCCCAGAGTACAGATGAGCAGATCACTAAACTGCGGTTCCCACGTGCTGCCGGATGACTGGATCACGGCGGTGTCTTCACGACGAGCTACTTCCTCTCGGTTCAGATAAATGGAAACGACTTACATTCATGACAATCTATTAATTCTCCATAGTCAGCTATCGTTTGAATCGAAGGTTATGTTATATTATCGTAATATTCCGGATAAGGGTATTTCGAGTCGCGGTTCAAATCCAGCGGTTTACATAATCAGAGGTACCAGTTAGAAGGATTGCAGCAGGTCACTATCCTACTTAAACAATGGATTTAGTAAATACGTGTTTGACAGCATCACAGACACAGCAAAAACGCTAACGTTTGGAGAGCCAAAATATAGACATATGTCCAAAGCCATTGATTGAACTGACAAATTTGCAAATTTATCGAGGATTCTCGGTCTTTGAGGCTCACCCATGGTATTACAAGGATTGAATGTTAAGAACATCAAGTAACTTACAACAGGTGGATCGTGCTGCACTGAAAATGATGGCTGCCGTTCAATGCATTACCGACTAAGTTGCACATAGCGACACACCACTAAACTTAGCCTAGATTTGTTGACCCTTTCTTAATAAAATAAATAGCCTGAAACAAAACTTCACTGGTATCTTTCCGATCTATTTTCGTTCCTCATTTATACTAGTGATATTCCGCTACGACATTTATGGCGATTCATCTGTTACTGGTTGTCTTCGAGACTCGTTACGCTGCGCTTCTTCTGCATCTATCATCCAAACTTCCTGATTGAATACCTTGATGTTCAGGTCGCACGGCGGCAGTGGCATGTAACGTCAGTCAGTACGTACGTAAATCATTTTTTGCCGTTTCATTGCTGTTTCAGAGAGAGGTTTTTCTTCACGTTGCTCGTCGGCTTTATATGAGCTCAAGGATAAACTGCCGTACATCAGTCATCGCATCATGACGAAGCAACGAAAGAATACGGCAGCAAGGCAGCTCCGTCACCCAGTTGTGTTGCGCGCTAAGCGGAGGAGAAAATGCCATCATGACAACGACGACGATCTTATGGTCAACGACGCATGAAAAAGGAATGTGTTGGGTTGCGTAATATCGCCCGTGTTTCAGTTATGAGCCATCGTATCATTCCGCGCGCATCATCCAGTATCGGTGGATTGCTGTATACAGATGGGAGACAGATTTCATAACCGTTTATGTCGAGGGACTCAGTTTATGAAGGACTCTCCCAGGAAGTTTACAAGGCTCACTTCGTAGGAACGAGCTAAATATTGCCTTTATACTGGTATCAATGTTGCCTGGAGCTGGTCTCCGGTTCGACATCAATTTACGATGTCACTTAATTTCGTTTGTTACTGTAATCATCACCGCCCAGGCAAAACAGATGAGAAGGCGTCGACTATTATTCAAAGCAAATCGTTTCCGAGTCGAGCCATTGATCAGACCGGCAGACTACCACTATCTCGATTGATTTGTCAGCATGGAGTCGAATATTACAAAGTGGGAATCGGTTCATCATAAACAATACTTAAGCCTGAATGCGCTAATATCTCAATTTGCCTTTAATAGTACCTTCGAGGGCACACTATCATATTCTCTCGATTTCGTACATATGTGACGAAAAGACCATTTTGTATGTTCTTTTCCGAGGTGACAGTTTGTTCACGTTCAGGTTGCGCTGTGCCTTCTTTATTAATATGTCGATTATATAGAGACGACAGTCAACTGACTACGCGTGATTGGTTGCGCACTCCTCCGCAAATCTAATGAAATTTCAGGACTATAACTTTTCAAGTAGATATTGCTTTAAAATCTTGGGGACTGTACTACTAAGTTTGATCGATCTTTAAATCAACATAGTTTCTCAAAAATCTATACAAAGAGGTGATGTATGAGTTGGCTTCTTGTCGTCTGCTTTAATGAAAAATTAAAAATCGATTATTACGCGCTAAAACAAGTACATTTGTTGATTACCTGTAAAACATGGCTATCTGTATTGACGACATTTTCAGAAACGCATATATTCTTCTAAAAGATCGCCATATTACATTGTACAAGGGCAAGAACTGATTTAGGTACCGAAATAGTGTCTGTTTCTGTCGCTTTAGCGCTTTGCCTAGAAGAAGGATTACTTGCCTAGGGAAATAGAATGGATCTAAATTTCATCAAATGTGTTACTGTGAGTTGTAGAGCTGATTTTGCCTGTAATAAGATCAATATTAGTGCCAAATCCACGGGGTGAAATCAGCCATATCTCTGTTTATAGAGCCGCAAATGAAACAACTTCCATTCGACTTCCCGCTAGGATAGCAGATGCACTCGACTCATACAATGAGTTCTGAGTGCTGGCCGGAATGCCACGGATCGGTCTGGTGACACTTCATTCAATTAGCGTGAAGTTGAACCCCAGTATTTCCCTGAAAGCTGAATGCCAAAAATCCGTCACTTTGGTACATTTGCATGACACAGGATACGTCAGCCTTCGTCGAATATCTCACCTGACTACTTGATACCTATCTCATTTGCCGGAGCCATGGAATTTCCAGATATCGGCCTTCCTATTGATTGCCCCGTGACATTTGCCAAAGCCTACTGACTCATTCAAATCACTCTTCACCTGATAGATATCGTGTTATGACGGTTACTACTCTTCAAGACCGTATATCAGCGAATTAGCGGCAATACATTTACGCTACACAGTTCACTCAATGGATCAGCATTCTCATTTCACGGATATCCTCACGCATGAGGCTATCCGCTCCTTTCACTCGTACTCTTCCCTCATAAAATACAGAAGTTCTAGCGTTTCATCATCGCATTATATAATAATAAATCCATTGCGTACACATTTAGTATCAAGGTGTCATGACATGAAACTCGTGAAAATCGACTATCATTGAGCTGTGCTACCTGGGGTCAAAGTGAAGAGATTTAAATATCTTATTTGACTGAACAGGCAAAGCATGCCAGCCGTATTACACTGCAGAGCATCCCATTGTAGATTACCACTTGCTCAAGTACCGACATATCTAAAATTTGATTGAAGAGTTATCTGGCAATGAAGGCTATCTTCTGCCCACTCATACTTTGTTGTTTATTTATCGCTTCAATGAATTTTACTATCTTCGTCAATATCACGGCAGCCGAGACGAAGATGGCACATCATGAGAAGAAATAGGGGATTTAGATGTCTGCTCCAGCGTCCAATCATTGGTCTTTTAACGCTGATGGCAGGGAGCTGGCCTGGCATGTGATTGCTGTTCCAGGTCAGGATTGAAACAATGGACGCCAGGATCAGCACAGCGCATCAGAAACAGTCCGAGCTTTCATGATTCCTTCGGGCCGAGGTAAACAACTCAACGTACGTTCGAGATACATTGCATGATCCAGTTTATGAAACTCATTTCAGTGTTTCGGATTAACATTAACATGCATGTTTGAAAATAGTCTTCTGCGTTTGTGTTCTTTCCCTAAAATTCAGGTAAAGAAAACCAAAGTTTTCGGACACCTAGAATATTAATAAATGCAATTTCTAAATTCCGCCCTATCCATTGCCAAAAACTTTAATCGTCGACGCGAAAGTAATCAGTTTCCATCCCCAACTCAGTCGATACCTGATGTACAGATACAACTTGGCCTGCAATGATCAGCCCGTACAAATAAAGGAATAATAAAATAAAAAGAAATTCCATGTAGGACGCTTACCCGGTTGCATATTCATAAACTATTCAAAGAAGGCAGCAAGGAAATGAAGCCATATCTTGTGTTCATTGAGATTGCGCGGGTAGTTGAAACAGCTTCATCAATTTGGTGAGGACTTCACATGGGATGCCAACTGATTGTAGCTTCGGCTCTAACTTACTGAATGAAGATATGGCTGATTCTATCTTCACTTAACCTTATATATTTGAATAATTTGTAGAAATCTCTTTATTCGGAGAAGTTCATGATCAACAAAATAGCGCTTACCATGGTATTACATTGGTACTACTGCGTAAGGTTGAAACAAATCTTCTTACGCCACATTGAACAAGTCCTATCTTGCTGATCTTGAGCCTGCGTAGATGTCCATAAATTCATTCAAGAATATAAGGGTAATCCCAGGCAAAATCAGCTCTATTTCCATGAGGGTGATTGAAACTGTTCCATTCGATTCTCCCAGATACTCTCTCCAAAGGAAAATGGCCTTGAAGGTCTCTGGTGTTGCCAGTTACAGATTCTTCTCTGTTCTTCGTCACACAGTAAGATGGGCACTTTTACGGTGGACATAACTCAAAATTTACAAAATATGAAGTGACTTCAAGAAAATTAACTTAGCTTTATGAAAAATTGTAAACATTGTTAAATCGATGCATGACGCAAAAATAAAATATCAAATTGCTATCTCAATTGGACGATCTTTATCTGTATAATATAATTGCTCCAAAATATTACATGCGAGACTATTTTCTGTGAATTTAACAAAAAAATGAACTACTTTACGTAGATTATACAACTCGTCTTATACTTTATCCTAAAACAGAAGCCAATTCAAATTTAATATAATGATAATTGGATTTTATATCCTGAATGCTAAAAGCATTTGGAAAGCATTAATTATTTATTTTAAACTTAAATGATCATATACAATTAAATCAGATGGTTGATCCTGCTGCCACAAACCTCTGAAATATATTACAAGAAAGAAAGTTACTTTTCATAAATATCTGTAATATTATCTATTTACGAGAAACAGTTATATTATATTGTACCAGAGATTTCATACCGTACCAATATATTGCTCGTACCGTTTTAATGTCAGATGGATAGGCAATTATCGGAAAGCAAAGAATGTGCTATCCATAACAGTGTAATTCAAGTCCATACGCAAAGGGCGTATTAGAGGAGGTCTGAGTACAGACAAATACCAGCCATTGGCTGGGGTTCAATGCTTTGCGCCTGCCTCAGTAAATTCTCAAAGCCAAAAGTGTCTTCTGATTCAAAGGGAAGACTCCATAATTTAAATCCAGCTGAAATGGCTACGCTTCGCACAAATGAGCCAGGTACCTAATGTTAGCTCGGCTACTTTACAGCTCTTTCGGGAATGAGCCTTTCCTCTGAATACAGGCTCCAAACTCCCATTCCGCAGAAATACCTGTCTATGTAAGTATCCCGGATAATCACTACTTTGCAGACAAATTCCAGTTTCATCTTGGCATGGGGAGCCCCTCCAGGCGGGTCTCACAAACCACCATACTCTGGGTTCCATCTGTTATTCCTTCATCACGGGGCCTGATAATAAAATCAGAGTTTCATTGCCCAATTTCAAAAGGAAATTAACTGAAGAAGACTGACTTCAAACTCACAGGTTTGCCTTGATTGTTCCTCGTAGCCATGATTGTTCTGTGTTCATATGGTATCTCTGAGAGGAGGGGTCCAAACACGCAAGAAGACCTTCAGCCTTCACGTTGGTCGGTTTGTAGGGGGTACTTCCAGCCTATGGGTGCGTTCCAAGACTGACAGATAGAAATTGATTTTTATGTATACAGAAATTTACCTGTCCTTCAATTATTTACATTAGATTTGTCTCCATTTGTTTGATTTGTCTTCAAGTTATGCTGAAATTCCTTGCCTTTATTTGCATAAGAGACCATGGTGAGTTTCAAATCACAATAGAAACATTGTTTGCCTTCGCACTACGTCAAATTTGGTTCCATATGCTTGATTAGTTCCCGCACAATTTGAGAAACAGCCAATTTACAGGGCGTGAGGGGTCTCGATTTGCTCCTGGAAACATTTCGTCTTCTCTCGGTTATTCTGGCCTGATTGATTAGCTCGAGTTATGCAGAAATGGGGATTTCCACTGCACAGAGAGAGGGGTTCAAACTATCGTAGAAAACGTTATGAAGAAATTGAGAAGCTCATTTGTATGACAGGCACTTCTTCGAGAGGGGGAGGGGTCTCAACACCATTATAACATTCTCCAGAAAATCTCATGCCAAATTTGGCCCCATTTACATTAGTTCTTTTTTGAGATATGCAGAAACAGAAGTTTCTGCATATCTCAAGAACTAATCAAGCAAATGGAACCAAATTTGGCATGTGGGTTTTCTGGAGGAGAAAAATGTTTCTATGGTTGTTTGAGACCCCTCCCCTCTCCTAGAAGGGGTGCTGTCATACAAATGAAACTGTAATTTCTTCATAACGCTAGATCTAATAAAGCAAATGGAACTAAATTTGGCATGCGGGGATTTTAAAGGTAATAAATGTTTCTAGGATAGTTTGAGACCCCTCCTCTCTCTCTGTTAGATTGGGGGGGGGGTCCCTCTACAAATGAAACAAAAGCTTCTACATAACTCGAGAGCTAATCAAGTAAATGGAGCCAAATTTGGCAGGTAGAGGTTTTTGAAGGCAAGAAATTAAGTTTCCTAGAGGTCAACATCGAGGATACTCCTCCAGCCCTTCTGTGAAGAGGGGTGATGGCTGCGTCATATGCAAGTCGAAACACTAAATTTGTGCAATAACTCGGAGAACTAATCAAGCTATATGGAACCAAATTTGGCATGTGGAGGTTTTTGAAGGCAAGAAATGTTTCTATTGTGGTTTGAAACTCCTCCACTCACTGAAAGAGGGGTCTCTTATACAAATAAAACAAGAATTTCAGCATAACTCGAGAACAAATCAAACAAATGGAACCAAATTTGGCATGTTGAGGTTTTTGGAGGGTAGATTTCTGTATACATAAAAATGAATTTCTGTCTGTCAGTCTGCCTGTCAGACCCTTATAGGCTCGGAAATTTCTAAACCGACCAACGTGAAAATTTATATGAAGGGCTTTTTGGGGCTGGGGAAGGTTCTTATGATTGTTTGAGACCCTACTCTCTCAGGAAGGGGGCTCTGATACATATGAGACACAAATTTCTTCATAACACGAGAACTAATCAAGCAAATCGAATCAAATTTGGCATGTGGGGGTTTTGAAGGCAAGAATGTTTCTATAGTGGTTCAAGACCCTCCCCTTTTTGAAAGGGCGGGGGTTCAAACAAATGAAACTCAAATTTTTATTATAATCGAAGAGCCCCGTGTGATGGTTCGAGAACTAATCAAGCAAATGGAACCAAATTTGGCATGTGGGGGTTTTGAAGGCAATCATTGTATGGTGGTTTGAGAAACCACTCCCTCTGGAAGGGAGGGCTCTCATGCAAATGAAACACAAATTTCTACCAAAATGAGAATTATCCAGGATACTTAAACACAAAACGTGTATTTCTCGGGTAAGAAGCATGTTTTGATAGAGGTTTGAACCCCTGCTTATTCAAGAAAAAAACTCATTCCGAAAAAAACCATAAAAGTGCCAGTAACATTAAATTTTCCTTCATTTAGTTGCAAGCGTAGCAGCGCATGCACTGGGTTCAGCTAGTTTAATTTATAAATCTTTCACATACAAAGTGAATTTCTTTGGATTATCCTTTGAATCAGAAAACCTTTTAGCTGAAATTTGATATTCTGAAATAGGCACAAAGCAATGAACCTGTGTAACAGGTATTGTCTCTACGTAGCTATAGACCTCCTCTAGTTTTTCTGACATTTTTGCATACTTTTTGCGTACTGAGCTTTGATTGTGTTTCGATAATCTGAGAAAATCTCAGCTTGATCTCTTTGCCATTCGCTTGAGATTACCACCAATAGCACATTACATGGACCTTTCCCATGAGACGTTCCAATCCATATATGGACTTGAATTTACACACGCTGGCATAGTTCTTTTTGTTCTTGCTCCGATGGGCCGCTGCTCCATCTGACATTAAAACAGTTTTTGAGCAATATATTGAATTTTGTTTAATGAAATCTCACAATTTTGATATAAATAACTGAACTGCTATTGAGTCATGGGTCAATATTTTAGATATTATGAAAAAGCTTTCCAATTTATTGTCTTTCTTGTAATATATTTCAAAGGTTTGGTAATAAACAGGATCAACCATCTGATTTAATTGTATGATCATTTAAGTTTAAAAAATAAATAATTGAAAAATAAGCTTTTTCCAAATAGCAGCCTTGATTTTTTTAACATTCAAGGACCCTTAAAAAATCCAAATTATCATTATAATTAAATTTAATTGGCTTCTGTTTTAGGATAAAATTATAAGACGAGTTGGCGCGATACACGGTAAAAATTGGACATTAAATTTTTTTTGTTAGAACAAGTTTTTTTCCTGAAAAGTAGTCTCGCGATGTATGGCAATATTTTAGACAATTATATTGCCTATATTAAAAAAAATCGTCCAATTATGAGATAGCAATTTTTTTGCAAATTGACTTTAAATTTTGAAATATTTTTTTATTTTTTGCGTGTAAGAATCGATTTAACAATGTTTACAATTTTTTTCATAAAAGCTAAGACAATTTTCTTGAAGTCACTTACATTTCACTATTTTGTAAGAATTTTTTGAGTTATGTTGACATGAAAAATTTGTTGTGAAAAAAACTTTTTCCTTAAAAGTGCCCATCTTGCAATGCACAGTGGGCAAGAACTGACGGAAACTAAGGAAAAATCTGTAACTTTTGGCGCTTTTAAGCGGGGCTTGTAAACAAGGCCATTTCCGCTTGGAAATTGTCTGGGAAATCGAATGGAACTGGTTTCAATCACCGCACGGATATGGTTGTGGAGTTATAGAGCTGATTTTACCTCAGTTACCCTTATATTCTTGAATAATTTATGGACATCTTTGCACGGAGAGGCTCAAGATCAACAAAATAGGACTAGTTCAATGTGAAATTTCCTGAAGAATCAAATAGAGGTTGATTCAACCACTGCACGGCTGTGAACGAAGATATGGCTCATTTTACCATGTTAAGCACTATTTTGTTGATCTTGAGCTTCTCCGGGCAAAGATTTCTACAAATTATTCAAATATATAAGGTTAAGTGAGGTAAAATCAGCCATATCTTCGTTCGGTAGTTGAAACAGCTTCTAATCGATTAGCACAATCCCATGTGAAATTTCCTGGAAAATCGAGTAGAAGCTGTTTCAACTACCGCACGGCTCTTTGAACAAAGATATAGCTGGTTTTACCCCACTTCCACTTGTATTCTTGAATAGTTTATAGATATCTTTGCTCGGAGTGGCTCAAGATAGACCCAATAAGACTTGTCCTACGTAAAATTTCTTTTATTTTTATTATTCATTTATTTGTACAGGCTCAATCGAATAAACTTTACAGAGCCAAGTTTGCATATTTGTATACATCAGGTATCTTAAAACTGAAGTTAGGGGGATGGAGCTGATTACTCGCGACCGTCTCGACGTTAAAAGGAATAAAAATTTAACGGATAGGAAGAGGGGCGGGAATTTAAAGTATGGTTTACATAACACATTTATTGTATATTCTAAATTGTCAAAAAACTTAAAACAATACAACTTTTGGTTTTCTTTCTACCTGGACATTTTTTAAAGAGAAAAAAAACACACACAAACACAGAAAAAAAACTAATACTAAACATACATGTTAAACTAACTACAATCTATGGCTAATGTTAATCAAAAACACATAAATGAGTTTCATAAACTCCAGATCACGTACAGCCAAAACATCTCGAACATGTACATTGGGCTGTTTACCTCGAGCCCGAAAGGAATCATAAAGCTCAGACTGACTCCACGATGCACAGCACAAGACCAAATAATGTGATCTGCGTCCTGGTAACCTTGTCCACATTCACAGAGATTGCTGTCGCTCAGCCCAACTCGGTATAAATAAGCGTTCAAAGAATAATGATTGGACATAAGGCAAGACATCACACGAATGAAGTCTCGACCCACATCCATCCCCCAAACCAACATTTCTTCGACAACTTCGGGATGATAGAATATTGCCATCGCCCCAAATCTCCGTTACTTCATTTATACTGCCAGCTGACGAGTGACTATTGACGAAAAATAGTAAAAAATTCATTGAAGGCGATTTTCGATCATAAATAACAAAAGTAATGTTTATGAGTAGACGTCAGAGACCCTCTTCATTGCCAAATATACTCTTCAATCAAGAAGTTTTAGAATATGTCGAGAAGGTTGCCAATTTGGGAGTAATTTGTCAAGATAATCTACAATGGGATGCTCACATTAATTCGCAGTGCTCCAAAATCTATGCTGGCCTACGCCACTTGAGACTTACAGCTAGCATGCTGCCTGTTCCGGTCAAAATAAGATTATTTAAATCTCTTATACTTCCCCATTTCACTTACGGCTTGGAATTAACAACAAATGCCTCTGTAGATGCTTTTGATAGATTGAGGATTGCCGTTAATGGGTGTGTCCGTTGGATTTTCAATATTAGTCGATTTTCACGAGTTTCTCATCTTCATCGCCTGTTACTTGGATGCTCTTTTCATGACTTTCTTAAAATGCGATACATTTCTACTGTGTTTAAAATAATACACAATGGTCCCAGTTATTTTTTTGAAAAACTCAGAACTTTTAGAGGCACACGAACCAGAAGTTTTGTTTTGCCACACTTTAATACTTCTCATTATAGGAGCACATTTTTTGTGCGAGCAATTATTCGCAATATAATGCGATGATAAAGCACTTAGAAGCTTCTGTATTTTTATGAGAAAATACGAGGAGTGCTTTACCGGCCTCAAGGAGCGAATAGCCTCTATAAAACTGAGACTATCCGTGAAAATTAAATACTGATCCGGTGATAGTGAGGCAACAATTTCTAGCGTAAAGTGTATTGCCACTAATTCAGCGACATATACGGAACAAGGAGCTTGAAGTTTGCAATTGGGGCTATAAATTTCATTAAATATACCAAATCCTGCTGACTCCTCTATCAATGATCCGTCAGTGAAGAACGATTTAGTGGAATCAACTTGGCCAAACTTTGCAGCAAATATCACAGGAGCAATCATAGGAAGGTGATGCTCTGGGATTCCATGAAGCTCCAGCTTCATGGATAAATCAAAATGAATCGAACTGCCGAAATCGGAGAAGCAAACACGATTGGAAATATTCGACGAAAGGCTGACATCCTGTGTCATGTACAAATGGTACAAAGTCATGAAGCGAGTTTGAGCATTCAACTCAAGGAGCTTCTCAAAGTTTTCGATTACCTGGGGGTTCATAACTTCACACCTGGTGAGGAGCCGGAGAGACAATTCTGTAAACCGATCCGAGAGTGGCAACATTCCAGCCAGCACTTCAAGACTCATTGTATGAGTCGAGTGCATGCTTGTAAAATTTCTTGGAGAATCGAATAGAAGTTGTTTCATTTACCACACGGCTCTGTAAACGAAGATATGGCTGATTTCACCCCACGTGGGACAAGCACTATTTTGTTGATCTTGAGCCTCTCCGTGCAACTGGGGTAAAATCAGCTCTATAACTCCACAACCATATCTGTGCGGTGATTGAAACTAGATCCATTCTATTTCCCAAACGGAAATGTCCTTCTTTACAAACCGCGCTTAAAAGCGACAAAAGTTACAGATTTTTCTTCAGTTTTCATCAGTTCTTGCCCACTGTGCAATGTATGGCGATCTTTTAGAAAATTATATTGCGTTTCTGAAAAAAAATGTCGTCCAATTCTTAGATAGCCATGTTTTGCAAATTGACTCTAAATGTTTTTGTTTTTAGCGCGTAATAATCGATTTTACAATTTTTCATTAAAGCTTAGACGATTTTCTAAAAGCCACTCATACATCACCTCTTTGTAAGTTTTTTCGTTTTTGAGCTATGTTGATTTAAAAAAAAATCGATCAAAAAACTTAAGCCCTTTTTAAATGGTAGTCTAGATTTTTTTTTTTAAAAACAACGTATGCAAAGTTGCTTGAAAAGACATAGTCACAAAGTTTCATTAGATTCTGAGAGGGTGCTGCCAATCACGTAGTCGAGTTGGCGTGAAATTCGTCTATAGTGTTATATTGTAAAACTTTAACGCAACCCTCAGGCGATGAACTAAGCTTGTCCTCCGGAAAAAAGACATACAAAAAATGGTTCTTGGATCACATATGTATGATTTTGAAATCGAAGGAAGTGTATTGAACATTGCCCTCGAAGGTACTATTAAAAACGCAAAGTTGTGCCACATTTCAGGCTTAAAGTATGATTTATAATGAACAATTCCCACTTGCTATTCGGCCTCCACACATGCGGCCAAATCCAATCGGGATGAGACAAATTGCTCAAATCTGCCGATTACGATCAATAACCGGCTTTCGAAAACGATTTGCTTTGAATTATGAGTCGGCACTTGTACACAAAGTAAACGAAAGAGTCTGTTTTGCGAGGCGACGTTCGATTACGAGTAACTGAAGCGAAGAGGTAAAATGACATCGTAAATTGTGTCAGAACCGAGGAGAACCGAACCGAAGAGCCTCATTCCAACGTGATACCGATATAAAACTTATTGCTTCGTTCCTACGGGGGCGGTAAAGAAGCATCCTGGGAAATTCACTTCATAAATTTGAGTCCCTCTCGACATTAAACGGTTGCCGAAATCTGTCCTCCCACTTGTCACAAACACATACAGCACAACTCCACCGATTGCTCAGTTTGGAGGATTGATGCGCACCCGGAGATATTACGATAGCTCACCGACCCAGAAATACGAAACGTGTTACATAACCTTTTATTCCTTTTTTTCGCCACCTTCACTCCCGACGTCGTTGTTGTCGTCGTCGTCGTTGTCATGATAGCGACACAAAAGTATAATCCTCCACTGCTTGCCCTGCCTGGCTGGAATGACAGGCGCCACTTGCCCTGTTTGCTGCCGTATTTTTTCCCTTCTTTTCGTTGCTTCGACTCATGATGCGATATTTATTGTACAGCAGTTTATCCTTAGCTCACCATAAAGGAAAAGGCTGCCGACGACAGCGGCGAAGAAAAACCTCTCTCTCACAAGCAACGAAAATAGAGCAACGAAAAATGATTCACATTACGGTGCAGTTTGACGGTGCATGCCACTGCCGCCGGGTGTGCATTGCCTGAGACATCCAAGGTTGGTCCATCAGAGTTCGGATGATAGATGCAGAAGAAGCGCAGCGTAATGCTGAGTGCCGAAAGGAAAACTGGTAATGGCAAAAAGATGAATCACCACCGTGTCATGCTTAACGGGTGTCCACTAAATAATGAGAACGAAAAGAATGGGTCAGGAAAAAAATACCAGTGAAGTTTTGTTCAAACTGATTTATTTTATTAAAAGGGTCAACTTAAATCTTCAAACTAAGTTTAGTGAATATTGTCATATGGTCCGTGGTCGCCAGTGCGTGCAGCTTAGTCGTTATGCTGGAACATGACCGTTGGACGGCAGCCACATCGATTTTTCGGATGCAGCTTTTGATCCTGTTGGTAAGTTGCTTGGTGTTCTTGGCCTTCCAATTATCCTTGTATACCATGGAGCTCAAAAGACCGAAGAAATCCTCGATAGGACGGCACTGTGGCAAATTTGTCGGATTCCGGTCTTTTGGGACATATGGTATATTTTGGCTCTCCAAAAACGTTAGCGTTTTTTTGCGTAGTGCGATGATGCCTTGTCCGGCCAAAACACGTATTTGCCATCCGAGTGATGTTGTTTAAGAAATGGGATGAGTATTTTCTGCAAACACTCTCTTTGGTACACCTCCTGGTTGATGGCCAAACCGCTTGGTTTGAACCACGGCTTCGAAATACCCTTATCGGATATTACGATGTATAACATAACCTTCGATTCAAATTTGTGCTTGAACTTATACATTACTTTTGGAGGAGTAGTAGATTTGTCCTTAGTGTAGAATCGGTCGTTTCCCGGTATCTGAGACTTCGAAAGAGGAAAGTAGCTTTCGTCGTCCAGAACGAAAGATTTTCCGCCGTAATTCCGAGTCATCCAGCGGCATTGGGATTTCACGGTTTGAATCTGCTCATCTGTGTACTCTGGGGATCTGGTTTTCTTTCTACACACTATTCCTTCTTTCTTTAGCGTCTTGCAGATGAGTGACTTCGAACAATGGAACTTTCGGGCTGCTTCCCGTTGACTTACCGAATCCTTGTTGTTGAACATGCTGCGCAGCGAGCGGAGCGTTTTTCTCATTCATTATTTTCGCTGGACGGCCGCAACCTTCTTCCGGGTTACTCTCATGCATGCCAGGATACGGTATACGGTGGATACCGGAACTTTTCACGACAAAATGGTCCACCGTGTATTTTTTCCACGATCTTCGTTCGCTTGAAAGAATTGTACAACGCGCGCGCAGTTCTTCCTGTTTCGACGGCATGCTGAACACGACTGAACATGTTAGAGTGAAATAAGAGTGTATGAAAATTTTCTGGAGAGTGCAACGATTCATTCATCTAAAGTGACATTTCTATGCGGCCGTTTTTGTTCTGATGGAAAAGTATTGAAATCATTCTCATTTTTTAGTGGACACCCGTTAGAGGCGTCCGACGAGTAGATTCGAATGTGCAATTATACAATATACTTAAGGGAACGTCCATTAATTACGTCACGCAAAAAATGACTTTTTATAAACCCCCCTCCCCCCCTTGTCACGTTTTTTGTATGGACCTTCAATTTTTTTGGTATGGATCGTCACGTTTTCCCAAACCCCCCTCCCCGCTTACTGCGTGACATAATTAAAGGACCTTCCCTAAGAGCTCAGATCGGTTTCGCCGTTTAGCCGCGCGAGAATTGGTGTATCGCATTTTTTTAAATGTGACCTTCGTATTTTTGAAGTAAGACTACGTCTTTGTTTCTCTATACTGGGGTGCAATAATGAAAAACAAAAATCAGTCAAATTTTGAACGTTTGAAATTCTGTCCTTTATGAATAGATTTTCATTTCAACTACACCAAATCTTTCTACGAATCTTCTGAAATGTGGTGGGAAATCCTTCTTTGCATCGCATCCGAAACACGCGATCAATATTGTTCTTGTTAGTAAACTATTGACAGTGACACAAATGAATGGTGATGACTTCTAATTACGTTTAGCATATTAAATTCACTAACTGCAGTTTTTTCCCTTATACAGACGGCGAAATTTGCTCTCTAAACTCATTCATTCGCTTCCCTTGAAGCGGTGAGGACGGTAGCTGAATGGTTTGCGCTGCCGGTGGCCAGGAAGATGGATGAGCAGCCAATGGCTTAGCAGCCGATGTTAATCGGAACCAGTGCATTATGGCTGTGTTTGGTCTTATTTAAAAGCCTCAAATCGATACATGAACTGATGCTGTTCTTAGTGCAAAAGTGCCATTTAATTGATTGGAACTTATTTAACTCTGTTCAGGGCCTTGAAAGAGGCCCAATTTAGCCGATAAGTTATAAATCTTGTTATTTTCATGGAGTTCTCCTTATAACTTCAACCGCCGTTATATTATCTACAATGTGTCTCACAATAGGTGTCACATTTTTTTCAGCCTTGGTTCATATCAACTGGGTAATTTTAACTGCGGAATTGCCATACGGGCGCAAGTTTTAAAATTACATTTGCAAAAGCTTAGACCGTGTCAGATATTAAATAGCCTTAAGCAGTTCGGAGTGAGTAAGCGTTTTGTTTTTCGTACCTTGAAACGGTTCAAGGAAACTGGAAATGTCCATATTCAGCACAAAGGAGTTGCCAGACGAACTGCCAGAACGAAGAAAAAGATCGAATGTGTGAGGGAGCGAATAAGACGTAATCCGGCCATATCTGGCCGTAAATTGAGCAAAAAATTTCAAATGTTCCCTGCTTCAATTAACAGGATCCTCAGACACGAGCTGGAATGCAAGCCATACGAGAAACAACGGGTTCACGGGTTGACGGAGCGTCAAAAGCAAGCCAGGGTCCAAAGAAGCAGAAATATTTTGGTTCGGCACAATGACTGCGAGATTGTATTTTCGGATGAAAAGCTCTTCATCCTTCAGAACAGTCATAATCAACTGAATGATCGTGTGTATGGCAAAAGTCTTATCAATATTCCAAGAGATAAACTAGCTGTAGAACGCTATCAGAATGTACCGAAAATCATGGTATGGGGCGCCATTTCAAGAAATGAAAAACATCCTCCTCTTTTCATAAAATCTAACCTTAAAATCAACACTGAATATTACATCGAGCAGGTTTTGAAGAACCATCTGCTTCCTCATGCTTCAACATTGTGTGGGAATACATCATATTGTGTCCAGCAGAACTCAGCTCCAGCTCACAAGGCAAAGAAGACACAAGCATGGTGCGCGGAAAATTTGCCCGATTTCATCACAAGCGAAGAATAGCCTGCATCTTCTCCGGATCTCAACCCACTTGACTACTTTGTTTGGGATTAAATACTTCAACATATAGGCCCTACGAAAGGGCTTTCTTTAAATCGATTTAGGAAACATTTTGTTAATATTTGTGACCAGTTCCTCAAGAAATCGTGCGTGCCAGCTGCAGTGGCTGTACAAAGCTTTAGCGCAAAGTTATCAAATAAAAGCGCGAGAAATTCGAATCGAATTAAATTGGTTCAGTTCTATAACATGTATCTTTCAAATGAAAAACAAATGCTATGATTTGGTTGATTTGTTTTGCTGTAATCTCATTTTGCTTTAGTGACACCTATTGTACACAAGCTCATTTTATCCGTAAATAAGTTAATACAATTGTATGCTGTAGTCCACTATCATCATTCTATCCTATATGCGGGTATTTTCAGATTTTCAGCTTTATAGCTATTATTATCAATGGTTTTTATAGAAAACTATATGGAATTCAATCATTTTGAATTAAATCAGTTCTAGAAAAGGTCAATTTCGCTCTATTTTTTTCTCTAAATTTGGGGAAAATTTCCCTAAATAGGGTTTTAAAAACACATCTTGTCGTGGACATGTTTAATTGAAGTTTGATAAAAGTGTATGCTGTTAGTCTCGTTCGATGTCGGGTCCAGAAAGAGGGCGAATTTTTTAAATTCTACTCTAAATTGGTTTTTTTTTGTGTTTTCGCTTATATTGCTATTGTTGTTTAATCCCTTCAGGCCTAAGGGGTTATATATGACCCCAAAAGGAAACTGGCGGTACAAAATCCCAGAATGAACAAAAGTGTACACTGTCTTCGGAAATTTATTCTACAGCAATTCTGCTATCTGGAAAAAATAAAAATCATATTAGTTAACGTCTTAATGAAGACCTAGAAAATTCTGAAGCCGTTCAGACAGACACAAATAAAATCCTTATTATTGTGTAAAGCGTTATTTTAGAATATGGTACATATGCATGTATATTATTAATTATCTGCGTATGCGTATTATCTCGTTGATAAACGTTAAATATTTTTGTATCTCTCTGTGATGTTCTAGTTTATTCAAAATGTACTTGAGTTCAGAACTTCAGATCTAAGGCCTGTACTCGAAAAAAATGCACCAGACAAAAGCGTTCGCCAAAAATTTATTATCTTAAAACTTTCAGGGAATGAATTAATACATTTGGATTATGTTTCGGCATCATTACTTTATTCAATTTCCTTTCCATCGCTGAAAGCTCGCACCTTTCCCTTAAGAACCCTCATTACATTTTGTGCAATGGTGGAGCCGACCGTTTTGGTCACTTTCATCCATTCTTTCTGCAACTCCAGCTCGTTCTTAAACACCTTGGACGATTTTCGAACCTTGGTCTCCATTATGACTCAAAATATTTCCTCCGGACAATCTCTGGTTAATTTGAGGGGTTTGCGGTTTTTGGTACAAAAATAACGTTATTGTCTCTGTACCAATCCAACGTCAATCGCGCGTACGGGCAAAATAATGTCTCGTCTCCGTGGGACCACAGAAAGGGCAGCAGACGCTTTGCGAATTTGTCCACTTTCTTCTTCCTTATGTCTTCCGGAACATCAATACGTGATTTGGCAACGTCCAGCCCAGGTATCTGCTTTGCGTCTGCCTTGATGTAGGTTTCGTCATCCATAACCACACACATCGGTTTCGTTAGCCACTCTCGATTCAGCTTCCTTGCGCGGGATTTGGCCGCCGTGTTTTGTTGATCACGCCGGTTCGGTACTGTCGGATTTTCCATGACGGCGCGAAACATTCTCCGGCGATTTTCATCTTGTTTCGATGACATCTCCATACCGCTGAACCGATTGTTATGAAATTTTGCATAAACAATTCACTCCAATCAAGTTATACCCATATTTTCATCAATTTTTACCCACGAACAAATAAGTTACACACGGATAAAAATGGTGCATTTTTTTCAAGTACAGGCCTTAGGTTGCGGTTCATGAATGCCCTTCAGATATGGAGGTCAAATACGAATTAAATAAGCATTCTTGGACAGGCAGCGGAGGCTGCCAATGATAGGGGGGGGGGGGGGTCTTAGCAGTTGCTGGACTCTTGATTTTCTTCCAAAATCCCATAAATATCCGAAAGCAGCCCTGTCAAAGCGAGGCAGCCGGTTATAAGTAAAAGTTCCAGGCCATCACCAACCTGAGCGTCTGTTCTTCATGTCATGGGCGGCTCAAAACGGCGTCAATTCTCCATGTTAGGAGCGGCCGATCATCGTCCTCGTCATCGTGCCACGAGACAGAGGGTTGGTGCAGGCCTTACAAGCCAGCCGTAAACAATAATAGTAACGAAAGCAAGCAAGCATCAACAAGATTCAACAATTGGTCAAAACAGTGAGCTATCCAACATGAGGATGTCCCAATAGGCGGAGGGAAGAGCCCGCCTTCTATTCAAAAACTGTTATCAATAGGGATTAGGCATTCCCACTCTCCACATTCAGAGTGCTTCAATCGGGTGCCCCGGTGGCTCCCATTTCCCATCAAATGTGTTCATAAAAATGTTTATAGTTATATACGAGAAAACACTACAGCATCCGTGTTTTGAAATTTTTGGATCCTGAAATGACAAAAATTTTGTAGATTGGTTCAGTCTTAAAAGACTTAAACATTTATTCAGGTTTGTTAAAACATGTGTGTGTCCATTTAGTAATATATATGAAATGTATAAGAATGTTTAAAAATAAGAAATGAAAATACATTTAAATGTAAATAATAGATGCAATTCAACATCCTGAAAATTTAAAACGATTATAAATAATATACAATGATGTTATTTTGAAAATTATGATACGATGTTTTAGTTAAATACTAAATAATAAACACATTATAATAAATTATTTTCCTTTTCAGCTCATGTGGTGTTTGGTTAGTGTTACTCTGAAATGACGAAAATTTCCAAATTCTGTCATTGACCGTTATACCAAAACATTTATTGATACAATTAAAAAAAATTGATCATCTGGCAAACTTGCAAAGTAGAAAAACATGCTTAAGCTTTTAAAATTAAAGCTAACAATAAGGCGAGATAAATTTCATATGAGTATGCATAATTCGAAAAACGGAAACTTATTAAATCTACACAAAAAAAAATATGTATGAAAATTTGAATGATCCGATTGCTCTTGATTGTCCCTGAACCCATATACAATTATATATGTCTATGAAATTGGAAATGAATTACTATAAACAATGTAAGTTTTTGAACAATTATATTTTTTTGGTGAAGAAGGAAAAATCTCTATGAAGGGAGCTTGCCGTCATGAGCCTTTCTAAAAAAAACTTAAAAATCCTTCTTTTCAAAAACACAGCGTGGATGAGGTGGGCTAAAACTCACAAATATGCTTAAATGTGAAGCTGAAATTGTCATATAAAATCTGTCTAACTATATTTATAGAAATGAATTGCTGTCTGCCTATCTGTCAGTCTGTCTGAACTTTATAGACTCGAAAACCACTGAACCGATCGGCGTGAAATTTTAAATGGAGGAGTTCTTAGGGCCGGGAAAGGTTCTTATGATAGTTAGATACCCCTCCCTTCTTTGAAGGAGAAGGCTGTCATACAAATGAAACACGAATTTCTACATAACTCGAGAACTAATCAAGCAAAGGAAACCAAATTTAGCATGTGGAGGTTTTTAAGGCGAACAATGTTTCTAAGATGACTCAAAACTCCTTCTCTTTCCGAATGGACGGGCTCCCATACAAATTAAATAGAAATTTCTGCATAACTCGAGAACTAATCAAGCAAATGGAACCAAATTTGGCATGTAGAGCTTCCTGACGGCAAGAAATGTTTCTAAGATAACTCAAGACCCCTCTCTTTTCTGAAAGGAGGGGATCTCATACAAAAGAAGCACAAATTTTTCATAATTCGAGAACTAATCAAGCAAATGAAACCAAATTTGGCATGTGGAGGATCTTGACGGCAAGAAATGTTTCTAAGATGACTCAAGACCACTCTGCTTTCTAAAAGGAGGGGCTCCCATACTAACGAAGCACAAATTTCTATATAACTCGAGAACTAATCACGCAAATGGAACAAAATTTGGCATGTGCGGATTTTGAAGAAGAAAAATATTTCTATGGGGGTATGAGACCCCTTCACCTGACAGAGGGGAGGGGGGGCTCCCATACAAACGAAACACAAATTTCTACATAACTCGAGAACTAATCAAATTTGGCAAGTGAGTGTTTTAAGAAGCAAGAAATGATTCTAAGATGACTCAAGACCCCTCCCCTTTCTGAAAGGAGGTGATCTCAAACAAACGAAGCCCAAATATCTGCACAACTCGAGAACTAAACAAACAAAGGGAATCAAATTTAGCATGTGAGAGTTTTTAGAAGCAAGAAATATTTTTATTGTGGTTTAAAATCCCTCCCCTCTCTGGAAGGGGAGGCTTTCATTCAAATGAAACACAAATGTCTGCACAACTCGAGAACTAACCAAGCGAATGGAACTAAATGCGGAAAATGGAAGTTTTTGAAGGCAAGAAATTTTTTTATGGTGGTTCGAAACCCTATCCGCCTTCTGAAAGAGGGGTCTCCCATAAAAATGAAACACACATTTCTAAAATATTATAAAAATAAGTCTATTCTTCCATATCAAAACGAATGTATCCCTCCATCCCCAAACCACAATCCCACTCAAAGCCTGATGCGGTAAATTTCCGAGCAGATCATACAAATTTCAACAATATCATTTTTCGCAGTATGTTTCCTTTTAGGGTGGCGGTGGCATCCTTCCCAACCGGTCAACCAAACAAACCATCTTTGTGTGCCACATTTACCGGCAATTATGAGCTACATACAAAGCGTTGAATATTTCAAAGCTCAAACAACCGCCGCCGGCAGTCCCATCCAACCCTCCCAAAGCGAACCGACCCAAAAAAGAAAGCAAGAGACGTCCTCGAAAAGGCGTCAAAGTGCTTCCAGTTGTACCTATCTTGCTTGCTACAGCTAGGTCTTTTTTACCCCGTGGAAAGCTTTCGGTTCCGGAGAACAAACGGACGACCGCCCGTGCCGATTGTTGGATGGGAAAATTTCGACGCATGCGCCTGTGCCATTAGAGGGAGAAGGCCTTCTCGTCCTCCCACCTGATTCTCTGCTCGCTGGTTCTTTGCCTCTGGGGACGTATTTGGAAACATCATGAATGAAATGCTCTAGAAACCGATTTGCGACCCACTTGTCTGTCCCAGTATGGAAGGATAAACGTTTCTAACGGATTGAATATTTTTGTCGGAGTGATTTGAATAAAATGTTTTGGAAAGGACCAGAAACTATATTTCCAAAACATGACGTGAAATTTTTTACCTAATAAATGATGTAGACTACCAGTTAATATCGAATTCATATGTTTCATCAGCTACCGCTTCAGAGCTCTTGATGATGATGACAACCGAACAAACAGAGCTGACGAATGTTTGTCCTTAGTTAACGTGTGGAGTTGTATGTGTTTATCTTTTGGGGCTCATGTTAATTTGGTTTTACGGATGTCTACACGCCGCATTTGGGGTTTGGCTCGCCCACTGACTACAGGTAGATGTGTGTTCCGCCAGTTAACGAAAGCAATGTAGAGCTTAAATCAGCAGCTTGCATTCAATAATAAATCATCGCGAAATCACCTGCTCTTCTCAATGAACGGTTTCCCAAGCATGCCAAGCATTTCAGAATGAATAATGATGTTCAAAGTTAGACAATGCGGCATAATGGGTTGAAGTTCCAATCTTTGCTTTGGCCGTCCTTCTACGATCCTCAACGGGGAAAAGTTTTAATTTTAGAATTAAAAGTTTGTTTCTGCGATTTCCCTCCCTCCGGTGGTGGTCGTGGTGGTCACTTTGCAGAACAACGAATCGCGGTAAAGCCAAGGAGTTAAAATCACCCGTGAACGTCGAAAAGTTTATCTTAGGGTTCTAGAAAGGATTAGTACGCCTAATTTAAGCGTCTGTATGCTGCAGGCAAATTGATTAAGATTGAGAGTGATTTCATCCTGTTGGATCCATTTCATCGTGAAATTAAGTTGGACTTTGGAGTTTCATACTGATAAAATGTGCCTCATTTTAAAATCGTGACCATCCACATCCTGCGCCGTGAGAACAATAGAGTTGAATTTTCCAACTCAGGTGGGAGTTAGCTATGCAGTCAGTCTAGCTGTGGGATGCGGTGGTGTCCTCTCACGTAATCCGATATCAGATCTCCCCACCGGATTGATATGGATCGGCGAAATTTCTGCTTTTTCTGTCCCTCAGTGCACCCTCAGCTGCAAACACCGCTAGAAATTCGTCGCTTTTGTCGAAAATCCTCGCCGGAAAGCGCACAATAGGTGCCCAATTTGGTGGAATGCAAATTACGCTTTGCTTGGATTTGCAGTCTGCGAAAATTTATGCAGCCCGTGTTGATTTTGAACGTATCTACGTTGGAATTGCCATAGGGTTATATTACTGGAAAATTTACTGAAACGAAAACTAACGCCGTAAAACTGAATGTATGAGGATTAACATGGGCGGCAGCTACATTGCCGGCGGGATGGCGGGTATTGTGTGCCAATGGCGGTGGTATATTTTGCATCGTCCAGAACTTGGTCCAGTTAAAATGCTGAAGTCATTTAAGTTTCATTCTCACATGCCAACCAACAGTTTTTAGATTTCGTCTGGAAGGAAATTGATATTTTCAATTTCCTCTGAAATGGAACATTAAATAGTGCTGTATCTACCATCGGAGAAGAATAACATTTCTTTTCTATTTTGTCCTTCCCCATTGCCATTACAGGTCATCATTCCGAATCATTGCCATTGGAAGATTGAATCGAGTAAGCGACAGCAACAGACTGGCTGTTGATATCGTGGTGTGGATGTTGGATAAATCCTCAAATACGACGTGACTTATCAGGACGATCTAAATGAAAGCTTCCCTTCGTACGTGCTTATTGCAGCGAGGGAACATTTTAAAGGGGTTGATGTGGTTTTCTTAAGTTATTACGTAGCAGCTCCAGAAATGTTCTATCCTCTTGGTTTGGCAATTGAATCCACCGATTAGAATTTGGTGTTGTTTTGAAACTACTCATTCTACGGCAGGCCAGATTCATATTCAAATGTTTGCAAATCGATTATATCACTATCCTTTGCCGTAATATCCCTATGAAATTCATCCCGATACGATAACAATTAAGGGGCTATACCAAATCGGTTTCGAAATCAGCGCAATGCTTATTGCAGGAGTAAATCATATTTCCATATTGTTTGGGGATTAAATCAATTAGTCTAATTGATGGCCATGCTGTTAAAGCAAATTAAGTGCACTGAGAGCGATAAAATGCTTCAAGCTTTAACATACTCATGCAAGCAAAATGTTAATGAAAATTCGTTCATGTTCGACTAAACGTATTCCGGATGAACCGAAGCGCATTGCTGGTGTTGCTAGAGGCGCATTTGGTAAAAAATCTATCCACTACATTCTCATGTTACATAGGCGAGTGAAGGTGTTTCGAGGGGCTAATGTGCTAAAAGTGGGATGCTCGATAAGTTCTTAAAACATAAAACAATAGAATATTTATTGAAGAATGTTGTGGAAGTGCTCAACTGTACAGAACTGACCTGACTTTTTATGTCTTCGCATAGAGTGAAGATTAATTAGCCGGAATTGTTGATATCAGTTCTAGTATTGACGATCTTAATGAGTGTTTAAGCATTATTTTTGTAGCTATAAAATGTTTAGTTTTCTTTAAAATTTTACTCCAAATTAACAAGAAGCCTATGTAAGACGCTGTTTTTTTACGTTGAATTATTCATTTATTTATATCAAAACTTAATTAATTTCTTACAGAAATTGTTTTCACATCGAGCATTTCAAGCTTATTTCTTTCACTTGGTTGTTCTCAGCTTAGTGTTCCGATTGCACTTTCACAGTTATGAATAGTTAGCTTTTGATGCTAGTTACCTTTTTTTGCCTTATGATTATGTACCCCGTGCTAATGTGTTTGAGAAACTTTCTATCAGAAAAAAACTATCTTTGCCAGGCTGGGGATCAAAACTTTCCACCACGACTTATTTACTTCAAAATGTTGAATTTATAAAACGATTCAGAATAGCTCAAGGATGGCGTGTCTGAGAAATAAAATGGAATTAAAATGATGTGATATGCAGTGCAAGACTTGCTATGGCCTCCCAATGACAAGATCAAACTGTACATATCTATAATCCGTGATATTCGCTTTGAAGGTAGTCGAGAAATCCTTTGTACTTCCTCGAGAAATCACTGGAATGTTGGATAAAATTGTTGGGTTTCCAGCGGGATCCGTTTTCGTAAACGGTGTGCTAAAATACGATATTTAACTATGTTATTCAGTTATTCAAATTTTGGCACCCATTTAAACCATTAATAAGGATGCTGTTGGGGCCACTCACAGATGTGGTGGTTTATTTCAATTTAATACAAAAATACGTTGAGATATCGATTTTGAGGACCGATTTGAGCCAACAGCAACGATGTTGTTGAGTCCACTTACAAGTGGGGGTGGATTATTTTAATAGAATACAAGAATACATTTTTGTAGATATATTATGCATAAAATAAAAAAAAATGAACAGAAGATTGCTATAAAACAAATATATTGTAAAAGATTTATCTATCTTTCGCTGGACTTGTTTTACCAGGGATACTCTGATTAGATGTTAAAAGAAGATATTTTTAAATAAAATGTCATGTTATATAATAAAGAATCACTTAAATAAATATATAAAAAGGTCCATCTTCATCATTTTTATGATCTGACAAATTCAACTTAAAATATTGCATTGGTTAGATTTTGACAGCTTCTCAACAAACCAATAATTGCGTAGTTGTTATTCAAAATATTTCTAATCTATCTTGAAAATGGATGAATAAGATAAATATAGCAGGAATTTCTGAAAACTGCATATCCAAATATTACACTAGATTATCAGAAAGGGGCTGACAGTATTTAATCAACATTGTATCAACTCATCAGATTTCATTAAAAGGTGACGAACTAGCCCAGGAGGCTAAAAGTCACCCTAATAAAAATAATATAAATAGATAATAAATATAAAAAAATATTTCATTGAAGACATATGAAATTAACTAAAACAAATTTAAGAAGTGGAGATATTCATAGATGTGCGCCATCTTTTTATGCATACTAGTCCGACGTTTATTCTTTAACATACTTTCATTAGAAATTATTTGACAATCTCTACAGAGAACCAATAAACTATAAGAAAAGAGCCTCTTTAACTCTCAGGATGCTCTCTCTCGTTTCTTTTTTCACTTATTTACGATGCTAACGTATCTAGCGGTAGTAAAAACGGATATTTGTGCATGTGTAATCCATTCAATTGAAGTCAGACAGACATTGAAAATCAATAGTTTTTTTTATGAAAATATTATGCTGAAGTGCTGAAAAACAAATTGAGCATTACAAGCATTAAAATGTCATGCTGCTCCATACTCTCGAATGCGAAAGTAATTTGAAATGCACGGATGGAGCCTAATGAAATTATTAATTAAATGAGAATGGAAAATAAACTCTGCTTGAACACGGTCACAGCCACTCACTTCCTTATTGACAAGTTGATAACATGGCCCAGGCTACACCAACCAGGTTCTCCATGGTGAACTGCTAAACAAAATTATATGATATAACCACAATGGAACTTACTGTTAGCTTCGGATCTTGACAGAGAAACCCTTCTGAGCTCTTGCGGCACATCAAGCCGGCCAGTTCAGCGCAAGGGAGAAATAAAAAGGAATTATAATCTTCAAATTACTTTTTATGCTTCGGCAACGATTAACCAGTTGAGGAAAAATAAATTGCAAGAATATCATATCCGGCAACACTGTCCTTGACTCAAAATTTCTGAAATTTCTTGAATATTTTCTTTCACAAAATATCCTTCAGGTTTCAAAGATATACGCAATAGTAAGAAGCATGTTTTTCAAATTGTCAAAAAGTGAGTTTTATTGACCGAGGGGTGATCCAATCGGCACAATTTTTTATCCGCCCTCCGTCTGAGCTTCCGTTGAATCCTCTAGTCGCTTAAAACGGTCGGACGGCCGGAACCAGGCTTCCGCTCGATGGACTCTACCTTCTCAAGAAGTGCCAGAATCTTGTAGATGTTTCCGTAATCTTATCCATCCGAAATGTTGAGGCTTGGATGGAGCAGGCGGTAGGAACAAATCATAGATCGAAGTTGTTTCACTGTGGTCGCCATAGCTGCCGTAAACAAACTGATGGAGCTGTCAAATTTTCACAGGATATAGGCAATTAGTATCTATTGACCGACCACCAGGTGTCAGGATAATCGCATGAAAAATCGGAACATTTAGTCGATTTTTAATGCACGCTTTAGCAGCGCATCAATCGAGCCCTCTATTTGCAGAATAAACCCAGAGATGAGGTCGTAGAGTTCGCCCTCGTTCGCGAAATGATCCCGTCTATCCAAATCGTTGACTAGGTGCCTATGGTTCTCGCTTTCGCCTATATTTTGCAATGAACAACTAGTACATTTATCAGCACATGTATCGAGCCCTCTATTTGCAGAATAAACCCAATAGATGAGGTCGGAGAGTTTGCCCTCGTTTTGCGAAATGTAATTCCATGCTCCCTATCCAAATCGTTGCACTTGGGTGCCCTGATGGTCCCTTATATTTTATGTAATGAATAATTAGTACATTTCATCGTGGTAATTTGGTTACTCACCTTGTGTTAGTAAGTTTTACTAAAAGTAATATTGGTAAGGGTTAATGTTTTTGCTTTTGAATGACTTTGAACATAATGGTAGATAACCTTAAAATACTCATTAAAGGGTGAGTCGATAATTATTACGACACTTTACACATATTAGTGAATCTGCTATAGTTATCGAAATGAAACTAAATTTCCACAATAGTTCAGTATACGTACTTTTTGCAGCGTTCTCATACATCTGTTAAATTTTAGGATGCGTTTGCACAAAGTGCTCGTCCATCAGAGCCTGTGCTAGTGTGTCTCAGTTTTTTCAACTTTCTAATAATTTCCTTTTAATTTTTCGCCGCCCTTCGGCGTTCCAAAGTTTAAGCAGATATCTTTTCTGATTTAATAAATTTTTCTTTGCAATGAAATTGTTGTCGACTATTCGATGTTTGAACACCCTATTCGTAACTGAGCATTTTGTTGGGTTCACTTCCATTCGGTTAGCGATGCACCAGTCAGCGAAGGCATGACTATTCCTTGCAATCCAATTGTGTGACAGAGTGGCATATTGTTGAGATTTTGTTGAAGCTGGCATGAAGCTGACGCTGAAGAGTGTGACAATCGGCGATGGAACAGATACGTAAGTAGAGTTTGAGATCATCAGTATATGATAGTCGAGGTCCCACGATGACAAGATTAACATCGTTGAAGTAGAACAGGAAGATCCACCCTAAGGTGTTCTCGATGTCGCTGGCTAAGTATCAGAACGGCAGTCACCTATAGCAAGCAACCATGAGTTGGCGACCAGTAAGAGATGATTGAAAACATTCTAATAGTATGCCATTGATCCCAAGTCGGCCTAGCTTAGGAAAAGCAATAGCATGGCTCAGTTTGTCGAAGGTAGATAAATCATTATAAATGACATCTGCTTGAGCTCTCGGTCATTCATGTTATCAGTTACATATGATCAGAGCAACTTGTGGTAGTGAAACGACCTGCCATGAAATCATACTGATGATCGCTCAAAAAATGCTTGCAGTGAGAAAGTAGCGAATCAACCATGACAAGTTCAAATAGCTTCGATAACGCGCTCAGTGAGGTAAGTTGTTAACGTTTTTTCTGCTACCTTTTTTATGAACAGGAAACACGTGAGCAGATTTCCAGTATGAAGGAAAAGTACTACTACGAACTGACAATTGGAACACAGGGTCGAGCGGTGTCAATAAGGACTCAATGTTATTCTTCAGAAATATGGACGGACTTCATTTTGGGAGTGGCTCTTGAAATAGTCGTATCGTTGAAGTCGATATCACCCAAAGTGTCACCATGCATAGGGGCGGTGCTTGCTGTGAGGTTAACGTGTTCTTCGGTTAGGCTCTCATCGGTGAAAAACTTTTTTGAATTTTTGAGAGAAGAGTTGGCAGATTTCCTGTTGATATCGCAAATAACTTTGCCGACGGATCCTGGTCAAGTCGAACGTAATGGCATTTTAGCTGAACCGTTCGGTACTTCGCGAGTTTTCTCAGTGCGGTAGACTTTTGGTAGACTTCAATCTACGGAGTACCTTAGTCTGCATGTCATGGATGATGCGTTTCTTGCAGGTGGATGATTTTCGGCACGCGCCAAAACATGTGACAATGTACTTGTCGCAACTTCGACATTATAAGTATCGAGAATGGTTTCCCAGCGACTACTGGAAAGCAGGTCAGCGATAGCGAGGTAATCTGCTTTCCGAAAATCGGAGGAAACAACGTCCGGTGTAATGTCAAAGTCATGAACCAACTTTCTCTCCATAGCCACAGCCAAAGGAGGTTGATGAAGAGTCTGTTTCACCAGTGGAGCAGGTGCACAGAAGATTGAAGGTGCAAGGTCCAGAGCGCTAACGAAGCAAAGGTACAAGCTACGGTTGTTCTTGTTTCTCACGTGATTGATTTGCGATAACATACAAGTACTGTAGCTGTCAAGGAGCGTGTTAGTTCCAGAATGAAACGCAGAATAAACAGGATCCGGATAATGCGAACCGCTGTGGGACGGTTGCCACAAAATACCTGGTAGATTATAGTCGCCAAAAATTATGATCGCGTCAATTGTAGTAGCACTTTCCAAGATAGCTTGGATGAAGCGACAATGAGTGTTAATATAATCAATGTTACGTACACGGTTTGGGGGTGCATATACTACACATATGAACAATGTACGGTCGGGCAATTCAACAGCTATCCAGACCTGTTCAACGCTGCTCTACAAATCATTCTCAAATGCTCTGGCTTTCTATCCGGAGCCGACTGCCAAGAGGACACCACCTCCCGTCGATTTTCGGCTGTTAACTGAGTTACAATCGCATCGGAAAATATCGTATTCGGATCCGAACACTTGATTGGAAAGCGTGCGGAGTCAAGCCAAGTCTCGGTGAGAGCAGATCTCCGGTCCGAAACAGATAAGCGATAGTCTTCAACAATTTAGTTCAACAGTGACGTTTTGGTTACAGCTGCCTGAAACTGCGTATGACTTGATTGAGAGAAAACTTCGGCGGATCTTCGTTTCACTTATATTTACATGATCGGGATGGTTTCGATTATTTGAAGCAGCAACCGGTGGCACTACATCCAAAGGACTCGATGCTATGGTAGTGCATCCAGGGCTTTGCTGGTCCATGGCTGACGAAACGGCACTGAAATTTAGTACGGCATCAAGCAACGCCTTCTCTTCTTCCAACCACAGGACCGAGACTATGAAGAGCGCTGGGGACTTCCATCGTGCTTTCTACGGTGTGTCTCGGGTCCCTCAGAATGCGTCTCGGTTGTAACGGTGTCGAAAGAGCCTTGGTACGATAGTAGAGGTATTATTGCCTTGAAGACATGAAGTCCGACCCGCTTGATTGTCTGCTAGAAGAACCAGACGGAAGAATTGACCTTCTTTGCTACGTCCCGAATCAAATGGTTCGGATTGTGCTTGAAGCTTTTCTTCCACTGCCAGCTCGCCACTGGGTCGCCTGGGTCTCTTTGAACAATTTCACCACACGTGACACGGTCGAATTGTCGGCTCTCAACTATTTCGCGATCCACCTGTGGAGCTGGCCTGGATTTTCCACGACCGCGCCCATAATTTTTTGTCGAAGATTGTGAGGAAATTTTGGACATGTGAACATTACACTCTTAACTAGTTTTACCTAAAATTTACTATTTTTTACCCATGCAATAAAAAATTGTACACAAATGAAAGTGTTTAACTTTTTTCAAGTACAATCTTTAGAAGCCTGTATACAAGAAAGAAATACCTATGTGCAACCTCAGGAAGTCAAACTACGAAGCAGTTTACATTTAATACGTTCTTATCACTGTCACTCCCAACAAACTACGGTTGGTACACTTTGATTGTTATTTTTTGTATTCTTCCCAGCGCGTTACGTACGTTGGTACGTTATGTCCCTGCTCTATGATTACATGTGGATAAAATGTAAACAACTGTAGTCACCTACCCTAACCTATCCTTGTTTCCTCCCATGGAGTTCATGTGGTCTGAATAGACTAGTTCGCCATTACCCCTCCTTCACCATCGGCTTTGGACTGACTTGCGCTCTTATTGCCCCACCAAATGCTGCAAAATGAAAATGAAAAAATGAAAATAAAATGTAAACAACTGTACTCACGTCTTGTTCAGTAGACTTGTTAGACATTTGTTTCCACAAAAAATAACACTGGTCGACAGAACTTTCTAGGCCCTGCGCTCCATACCAGTTAACTTGGGTCCCAAAACCATCGAACATCGTATTTTGACCTCATGCGATTTGCATTTTTCTTCACAAATTGGCATCAAAAATTAGAATTTTAATCACTCAAATAACTGCCTCAGCTTAAATGGAAATGCTCCAGAAGCATTCTTTTGAAATTTTTCAGACTTTAGCAAACAACTTTTCAGAAGAAATTGTGTCGATTAGACTTCATCCGAAATGTTATGACCGTTGAAAAGTATCAAATGACATATGGGTGTTGACCTTTGTTGTTTTGTCAGAAAATATCTCTTGATCCTTCGTATACAGGAATTTACTTCCTTCAGCAAAGTTGTTCAGTAGACCAAGGTCTTCAGGATGGTAAACTTAAAAGTTCATAATTATCTCACTACCCGGCGCTAGTTGTGCATGTAAACTTACTTTATAACCTGAATGTCGACATTCTTGACATAAGGCAAGTTGGCGTCTTCGGCAAAGATGTATGGTTGAGTGAGGCCTCTCGGATGGTGTTAACATTAGTTCAGAACTCGTTAGCTACGTTGCACACGTTGATCGTGTATGTACTGTTTTTAGGAAAGATAGTTGTATAATTATGAGCTTCCAGATGTTCGACTCAACAGCTCTGAATTATCTTATTCCATGGCGCTAGAGTGTTTGTAATTTTACTGTATAATCTGGATCTCGAGATTATTGAAAACTTCAGGGAAGTTCTGCAGAGAACTTCAGGGAAGGTCTGCAGAGAATTTCAGGGAAGGTCTGCAGAGAACTTCAAGAAAGTTCTTCAGCAAACTTCAGGGAAGTTCATCAGAGAACATCAGAGAAATTCTTCAAAGAATTTCAGGCATGTTCTGGAAAGAACTTCAAGCAAGTCTTTCAGTGAACTTCAGGAATGTTTTGTAGAGAACTCCTGGAAAGTTCTTCAGAGAACTTCGGGGAAATCCTTCAGAGAATCGGCTTCTGTCGACCAGCGTAATCACCGGTACACAGTAGGCCTGGTCGCATTTCGAATTGTTTCACTATCTTTATGTGTAACAAACATTAATAATGGCAGCTAAAATAGTCTGCCAGAAGATAATAAAATTCTTTAATTTTGCACTGCCGGCTGTGTATGTGTAGAGTAGACTGTACTAGATGAAATCCACCCAATTTTCAACAAAAACCTTCCGACTGTAGTGAAATCTTGCCAAACAAGCCAAAACTTCACAAGTCCTATATGTGTGGATTTATGAAAAGCACCATGCAAAAAATGTCCCAGATTCTTCGTTGTAAAATTTAGAGTAAATCGATTTTCAGAAATACCTTGAATTTTGCTCAACAGGTGCAAATACCTTGCCATATCATGTACTTCCCAACCAATTTATCTATGACCGTGAACTCAAAACTGCCAGCAAATGTTTTGACCACAAATACACCTCATTTAAGTTCCAACGTCAATGAGCAAGTATCCTTAGTACCTCACCTGAACCTATAATGTCCGAGCGCGAGTTTTGATCACTAGACTCTGCTTCAACGCTTAACCTGGCCTCGGTAAGAACAAAGCGCTGCTCGCTGACGGATTCTTTGAACGGTAATACTATCAGAATCCTGTTTCATTGCGTCTTAATTATCTGACAGTTCAGGATTTTCCTTGAAGCTTCTCACCATTCTTCAATTCAACTAAACATCGTAAGCTCCGTAAGTTGTATGATTTGTTGTTGCATTCCAAATTACATATAATTGCCGATTTCATTTATATTCAACCCCCTCCGGACACCTATGGGCTATAGCATAAACAACCGAAATACGGCACGAACGAGGCAGGCAGTAGAGGAGCATGTAGTTTGCATAATTTGAATATTGAATAATACAATGTCTGATCTGTACCGCCACTTCTCCCATCCGCTTCTGTCGTCTTCCCATTAATTTTGAGCACCGCTGTTCATTTCACATAAACAAACAGTTCAGCAACGCATAAATATCTTCTGCGTCGTACGAAATTTGCACGCCATACATTGGCAGCGGGTATTTGTTCAAACCCATCACCGATCGTGGTTAGCCATATCTAGATTTATTGGTCGTTCGATGATTTGCAGCCTCCTGCTGCAAAGGAAGCAGCAACAGCATCAAACAGCTATGGTTTGTGACAGGACTGGAAACCACAATATATTGATATTGGTTTTTCTTCCCAGGACTAGGAGGATTTTGGGTTGGTCTCCGGAGCCAAGTGAAGCCGTGTCGGCTTATGCCGGTCATATAATGAGAGCGCGTGTTGGACGTGAGTTAATTAGATTACGTCAAAAGCCGAATCATCGCGCTAATCCAATGACTTTTCCAATTCTTGATGGGTGGAAGTGAAGAAAAAATCACCCCTAAAGGTGAGCAGGATTTAACTAGATAACTGCAGTTTCTACTAGTTGGAGCACATGTTGGAGGTAATTTATGAGATGTAGGTAATAAATGTGGAAAGTTAAGAATGGATCAGAAGTATAAGAAAGAGTGATAGAGTAATTATTTTTAACTAAATTTAGTTGGTGGTAAAAAGTTTATCGATTTTTATTGATCATATTAATATCTCTACAGCAAAAAATTAAATATAATTTATTTTGACTCAATCCTCATAAAATCTAAAATCCCATAAAAAAAGTCAAATCCACGTTGAATAACGGAATCTCCTCACGAAGCTTAATGCTGTTACACAAACCTAATTGGAAGCTGATTTCGGAAAGATCAAACATCACAACATCATCGTTCAAACTTCAGGTAATAACTTTGATTACACGTTTGTTGCCGGAGGTACATGCTGCGAAACAAGTCGTAAAATGCTTGAATTTCATCTGGTAAACAATGCGTGTCCCGCATAGCGATAACGTTGATCCCAAAGATAATGATTCGTGTGCCTTAGGCCAATTATGAAAATTTATTTCCTACGGCGCAGTTTCAATGGAACACAAAGTTGAACATTATGGTACGAGACAGCAGATGACAGCAGCCCGATAGAATCATATGTAGGCTAAATGAAACATTCATAATTTCTATGCGTGAAAAATGATCATTATTGATCATCAAAAGTGCTGACAATTTCCGAAAAACCCAATATCTTATATGCTGCACAATATGATCCACACCGGAGCATGTTGGATAACATGCTGATACTGCCCGAGACTGGCTGCGGATGGCAGGCAGGTGTCTCGCAAGACTTCGGTCGGCCTGCTGCGATGTGATTACATCCGATGTGATGCGATGATGGATGGTGGCTCCGGGTTTAATTAGCGGCAATCGCGAAGTGAAAGAAAAGTTTAATTTGGAGCGTTCCAATCGCATCGGATTGATTGTCTTCCGTGGCTTGCTCCATGTGTCGTCGCTCGGTTAAGTACGATGTAACGATGAGTGATGGATTATGTGTTTACTACGGTCTCGATTATGCCAGGGCATGATGGATTTTTTGTTGTTGTTTGGATGTATTGTTTGTTGTTGTCCGAAGGTGTACTCCGTTATGCTGTCTTTTGTTTTTTTTTTTTGTATTTCGATTGTTGTTTTTTATTTTTATTTATTTTGTATTTCGATTGTTGTTTTTTATTTTTATTTATTTATTTTTATTTATTATATAACAATTCTTTGTAAGACTGGGTCTCGCAAATTGGAAGAAGCTCACCCCAACAAACTCCATCATGAAGAAGATGTAGGCTTCCCCTACATTAACCTTTTTTATAACACATTTACAAACACTTTTACGAGGACTCGACAATGAAAAGATATCTGTAAGTCGCAAGTGAAATAGGCATAACGGTCAAAGGATAAGATTTTTCTAGTGGAATTTAAAAGAATTTGAAGAAGTGTTTCGTTTTTTTAAGCAAATAAGTGACGTACTAGTTTTGTAAATTTTCCTAGTTTTGAATTTTCTCTACATTTAATAACGTTTTTGAATTAGATGAACAACCTTCAGTTGGCGGGAAATGGGTTAACTAATATTTGTTTATGAGAGCCTATTTTACCTTTTTACATGTGGCTCTTTATTTGTTTGAAAACATTACTTAATCTGGATATTCAGAATATTTTTTTTTGCTCGAATTCTGGATTAAATCAACATACAAACGGTTAGTTGTTTTTTTTTTGATTCAAGAATACAAATTCTTAATCATCCCTCTCGAAGATCATGGTTGTCACCTTGTCGTAGGTGAGACGGCTAATTTCATGCAAAAGGCCGCTTGGGAAACCAAGAACATGATCAGTAGTGATAGTATCACAATCTACTTTCTTTTAATTGCCACGTCGTAGTACGTTTATTTAAAGGCACTGAAAAAGGTGTGATACTGGCGGGATTAACCGCAATTCAATCGTAGACGTAATTTCTGATATAAAATAGTTTTGGGGAAAAAGTGCCTTTTTCATTTGCTTGACAATACTTTCATTGTTGTTTATTCTCTAATTATTCGATCAGACGTCAACCTGTACAGTTGATATCATTAATAATTTTATTGTTCGCTTCATTATCGAAAATGGTGAGTGTATTGATCATGCTTGTGAGCAACTCATAATAGGTCTGATGTTTTAGTTGCTGAAAATTCAAATATATTCATCATAATTTAAATGTGCGTTCTATATGACAGCCGTGGTCAGAGCACTAACTCTAACAAAAAAACCCGTAACGCTGGTAGATCACCTTTTTCGTGGTGCGTTACGTGGGTATCAGATCTACCACTGAACCCTAGTCTGAATTAATTCAAACCAAGGATACATATTTGTTTTTTGCAGTCAAAGTGAACGTCATAATTGGCCTGATTAGATTTTTGTGTCATTGTGAAAAGTGATACATATGAGTTGTTACCGAGGATGTAGCTTGGAATAAAGAAAACATGGTTAGTCTTCATTTATGTGACTTCTATTTTCTATTTGATGTTCTATAGTTTGAATTAGTCAGCACAGGTTTCTGATGCATGGTCACTATCGGCAGTTATTGTTTGCTTTGTTTGCAATGAATCCGGTTTTGACTGATAAAAGGGCGCGCCTTGAAGAGTGCTGTCGCTCACAAATGGTTTAAACAGCGGAAACTTTCAATTAAATCCTGATTAATTGCCAACAAAACAAATAATGACAACTGTAACAATACTGAATACTTCATCATTTCTCAATAGTGATGAAGTAACTCGACATGCACTAAACAAAGGATACGGGATATACTACAATAGATCAAATTACTGGTCGCAGTGGTTTATGTCCCGAACAGAGGAAAAAAACTCTAACAAAATGTTATTTAGCTATGGATCAGAACTTTCGAACTGAATAAGGGTCATCGTGAAGTGTTACCCAGGGCAGATGGTGAAACGGAATTAAGGGCTAAGTATTTATGAAAAGAGTAGGACGCGGAGGATCCGCTTAGGGAAGCGAATAGCCTTGAGGCCATAGAACAATATTCTCATATCGGTCAGTTTAATAGTCTTCGAATTAAAGTCATCCTCTCGTCGGTCAAATTGTTCCACCTTGTTGGCGGTGAGAAGGTGTATCTCATACATTAAACATGCATGAGAGACCAAGAATTTGGCCAGTAGTTAGAGTATCACACATTATAGTAAATTTTCACTGCCACGTCGTATACTGGGTGTGATACTGGCGGCTTATGCACGACTCACTCTTAGGCTTCGTATTTTCAATCTAAGGGAATAGACTAAAATAACACTTTTCATTTTCTTGGCAACTTATGTTATTATTCATCCACCTGTTTTATGGAAGAAATATCCAAAACACCTTCATACCACACATTAAATAAATAGAAAGCATAAAAAAAAATCGCAAGATAGGAGGTAAACAAGTTCTTTTCAAAGTATCAAATTAGTTCTTATATGAAATATATTTAAATTTAGGATAGAAACTATAACACAAGCTAGAGTAGGCTGTAATTTAGGGTTTATGCAAGCATGGTTAGTTTAGAGTAACTCATTATTTCCAGTCAAAGAAATTTCCAGTCATAGCCTTGAAACGTCTGTGGGTTGATTTAAAATAGAGGCTCATAGAAGCGAATTTTTACCAATGCAGTGCAGATTAAAATATGTGATACCACTGTGATACCTACATAAAAAAAACCAAAAAACCAAAAAAATAAATAAAAAAAAAGGATTAAAAACCCTAAATTATACTTCTATACTAATTTCAAACATTCAAAGCAATAAGGGTAGGCTTTGTAACCCATATGAGAAGTTTACATTCTGCAGTCAATCTACAATAACCCAAACTACATTGTCCATTCAAAATCAGGAAAACAAATTCCCATACACATTTTTTTTATTTCCTTACTAACTGAACCCGGTGCGAGCCTTGGTATGCTTGCCACTAAATGAATAAAAATTCAATAGAACTGGTGCTTTTATGTTTTTTTAGAATGAGTTTTGTTAAAATATTTTCGTTTAATAATGTGTGTGATTTCTGCAAAATACGTAGGTGTGATTTTTCAATCTAGTGCCTCTGATATACTTCAATTTCTACACATGGTTTGTCTATTCTGTGCAGGAAGTACTACTTTAAATACAATAATCATTTTCTGCATAATGTAGCACTGAGAGTAACTCCAGCATCCTCCATTCTTGACTCAGAAGGGGTTCAAACTTCTTTCAAAACATGCTGCTTACCCGAGAAATACACATTTTATGTTTAAGTTGTCTGGATAATTCTCATGTTTTGTTGAAATTTGTGTTTCATTGGTATGAGAGCCCCCACCCCCTCCAGAAAAGGAAAGGGTCTCAAACCACCATAGAAAAAATCCTGCCTCCAAAAACCCCTAATGCCAAATTTATTTCCAATTGCTAAATTAGTTCTCGAGTTATTCAGAAATTTCTGTTTTATTTGTATGGGAGCCTCCTTTCCAGAGAATGCAGGAGTCTCGATCCTTCATAAAACAATCTTGCCACCAAAAATACATAGATGCCAAAGTTGGTTTCATTTGCTTGATTAGTTCATGTCAATGAATTTGCTTGATTTGTATTTCATGTCAATGGAAACTTCTCTTTCCAGACGGGGAAGATGTCGCGAACCATCAAAAGAACCTTCTCCGGCCCAAAAAGCTCCTGTTTACAAATTTTCAACATTAGGGATAATTCTCATGTTTGATATAAATTTGTATTTCATTTGTATGAGAGCCCCTCCTTCCAGCGTGAGAAAGGATCTCAAACTACCGTGGAAACATTTCTCGCCTTTAAAAACTTCCACATGGCAAATTTGGTTCCATTTTCATGATTAGTTTTCGTGTTAAGCTAAAAAATCTGTTTTATTTGTATGAGATCCATCTCTTCCTGGTAAGGGAGGTGCCTCAAACCACCATAGAAACATTTATTGTCTCAAAAAACTCCTGCATGCCAAATTTGGTTCCATTTGCTTCATTAGTTTTTGAGTTATGCAGAAATTTCTGTTTCATTTATATGAGTTTAATGAGTTTATTAATTGAACGGGCTCGTAATTATAAAGTTTTCTGTTGGGATCGTTATAAGACTAAGAATCTTAGAATCAAATATTAAATGCACTCGAAAATGATCTTTAGAGTAAGATTGAACAAGTGTGGGTGAGTGTTGAGTACTCGCTACTCTGCCACTGTGTGGAACTCGCTTTTTTTTGCAAACTGTGTGGATTTTACATCATGATCAACTCCGTGAACATGACCACGTGAGCACGATTGTCCGCCCGAGTTTGCTACTCCGTTATTGCCAGATCCGTTGTAAACATACAGAGAATCAACAGATGAAGGGCGAATATACATCCTCAATGCGTAAAAACGGTTGATCCAAGATCGAGGCAATGCCGGCGCTGGCCCCGCCCAAATGAAGAGATAGGTTGGCAGCATGGTTTGTTTTGGTATACGATACGATGAATTCGCACGTCGTCTAGTGGATTATTCATACATCTCTTTCTACTAAACTATTTTGAAACGGTGTGTACCAACACCGCCAATTTGAACCGATTTAAATCAACAGCAAGAATGCTGTTGGGGCCACACACAAAGTTTGATAGTTGGTTTTCATTGGTAATACAAGGTAATTTTAATAACGGTATAAAGTTGATTTAAACCATTAATAGGGATGCCGTTGGGGCTATTAACAAATTATGATTGTGGGTTTTCATTGGAAAAAACAAGGTAATTTGTTTTAACGCTTGAGAGCCGATTTGTATCGATTTAAATCAACAGGATGGATGCTGTTGAAACCATCCACAAAGTGTGATGGTGGATTTCATTAAGAAAACACGGTTATTTTTATAACGCTTGGGAAATATGTTGGACAGATTTAAACCAACAGTAAAGATACTGTTGCGGACACTCACAAAGTGTGATGGTGGTTAATTTTATTGTAAAAACAAATTTCTTCTCAAAACCAAATCTTTGAACAATGCCTAAACACCGCTTTTAACCAATTCAAACCAACGGTAAGGATGTGGTTGAGGCCACTCAAAAAGTATGACAAGGCTATTTTTTCAGCGACAGATTTGGTGTGATGTAAATTAACAGTAAGAATTCTTCGTCCTGATCGAATCCGTGAAGATATATATTTAATGCTAGATATAAGGATAGGCATGCATTGAAAAAAACCAATTGTTATAATGTAGTACAATCGTATTCATATTAAAGAAAACATTAGCTTGATAAGTCATTTTTAAACTGAAAAAAAAACCAGAAAATCTATTATCCTCCTCTATCCGCTGGCTTTTTAAAAGATCGTTCAACTACCACTCAGTTTTTAGAATTTGTAACATCATTTCTGAACGCAATGAGTAATGGCTAGACTGTTCCGAAAAATATAAATACACTTTCTTTCTCAAATAAAAAAGACCATACTGTGATTTTTGATTATTTTATTCTCAAACATAGTCAATAACAATATTTTCTTTCTTTCTATCTTCATTTAAATTTGCTTAATTTTTTAGAGGTTGGGCGATCTTTTTAACTTTTCCCTTAACTATATTACTCATAAGTCATAACTCATTCTGCACAGTTCTTTCTCCTACAATTTTCATCACTTTTGGCCAATCTTTCTTAAAATTTTCAACACTATCCGCTGGTTTCATGTGTTTTCTCAGCTTCGCCTTCATCAGAGCCTGAAATTTTCCATAGAGCGAATCTCTGGGCAGTTTGGTGGATTCATCTGGAGATATTTTTTGGAGACATATCCGCTTATGGCCTGCCACACCATTACCTTCTTGCCGAATTTTCGGTGTAGATGGCTCTCACTGATCCAGGAACATCCTTTTCTTTTGGTGAGGTATAAAACTGTGGTCCCGGCAGAGTTTTATAATCGAGTTTTATGTAAGTTTCATCGTCCATGATAACACGCCCAATTGGTCAGCAGTTTGTCGTACAGTTTTGAGCCCTCGGTTTCACAAATTCAGGTTGTCTGGTACTTCGTTTTGGCTGCTTCTGCTTCCAACGAGTCTTCAGACCCATTCTCTCCTTGGCACGCATAACATTTGTCGCCGAAGTTCTTAGCTTTTTCGCCACATCTCGGATTGATGCTGAAGGATGACGCTTGAAACAGTCTCTTACCTCTGTCTGTCGATTGTAGGGTCAGCGGGACTAGGTTTTGAACTTCATCTCGGGGAATCTACGAAAGAGCACTGTTGTTGATACTTCCAAAATGTGATTTGAATTGCTCCAAAGCCAACATCATCCTCCTTAGCAAGCTTTCTGATCGAAAGAGCACTGACGATGCATTGTTTGTGCACAATCCGTTTTCTTTACTCGGGAGAAAGACCACGCATTTGCAAACTTCCGTGCGAAAAATTGAAAAAATGACTACATCAGTTTAATTTTGAAGTAAACAACAGCCGCAGCCAACAGTTGGTTGAATACTGCACTCACTTTGAATTGACGGTTAGTCATTAGTATATTTATAATTATCGGAACAGTCTATAGCTTCCAAAAGTTTTTTGTGTCTTCGTGTCCGCTGAACGACGGCCCAATATTTCTCGATTGGGTGGAGCTGTGGCGTTGTGGGAAAGTTGTTTTTGGATTTGAGATTCACAGGCACGATGATGGCGGCATGCTATTTCAAAACCTTTGTTCATAATGGCAGGATGCATAGAACAATCGTGTTAGTTAAGGAAAGGCAGCATACATTTTTCCAGATACTCGTTCACGTAAATTGACGAAATGAAAAAGTTCGCCTGTCCTCTCTCGGTTACCGTAGAAAAATACTTCCCAGGAAGGTTTTTGAAGTCTTCCTTGCCGTAGGTTTGGAAGTTAATCACCACGCTACCGATCTTCAGCAGTGTCGTCGTGTACAGCTTCCGGGATCATGTTTTGGCCGTCTTATTTGACCTTCTAATAAGTCGACAGTCTGGCTTGTTTTCTAGTTCTATATAGTTGTATACAGCTTGTTTACGATATCTTGGACGGGATGATTGTGGTTCCGCTGGAAACCGCTGGCCACTATTTTTGTCGTTGATGTGGCCTACGGCTTTCAATTTCCCCCGATCCAGAGCTCCTGGTGGTTGAAAAGCATTCATCGATCACTTAGATTACATTAATAACAATTAGTCTAGGCACTTTTAACTTCACTTCAATGAAAACACGTCTTAAAAAACACTTTTGTGAGCATTTTAGTATGACGATTGTCATTAGAAAACTTTTTGAAACATTTTATCACTCACCTGAAAACGAGAGCATATTCCTTCAAATTCCACTAGAAAGCTAACTTATCGTTTGACAGATAGGTCTATTTCGTCTTACAGGCTTACAGACTTCTTCAATGTCATGGTGATAATTCAATATTTGGACACCATTTCAATAACTGACGAGCAAATGTAATGTTACGGCATCATTCTGCACCTACAAAATGTTCAGGATTTCAAAAAGTCGAGTAACAACGCGTCAAGTTTAAGCCGATTTGATCGTTTGATTATCACCGGATTCACGGGTTTAATGCTTTAGTGGGCATTCAAATCATGCCTACTAAATAATTTTTCCAACCCCTTCTGCAATAATGTAGTTTCAACTACACTCTTTCACATACATCAAAGCTTATGTTTTGTACCGACATTGAAATAAAGATTCCAGAAACGAATCTCAATCAACTTGCTCTTTTCCCGGGCCCTTAATTCCATCAGCTCAAATATGCCCACTCACTCAATGTGTAGTATCTTAATCTTCATCCGTCTTTCTTTTGATTCCTCCCACTCCTAAAATCTCAGGCCGAATCCCATTTCAACTTGGTAATTCTCTTCGACAGAAGAGAAATTCTTTCACGCCCAATGAATTTTAGCCTCAAAATCCTGTGTAATCAGATCCAACTAAATCTCTCCAGTAACTCTCGTTCTCGCAATCAATGGGAGGAAATGTGTTTTCTCTCTTCATCCCCGGAAACGACGACAGCAATAGTCGTTTTAATTAAAATCATTTCCGGAAATAGGATCATCCCCCGGTGGTACGTTTTTGCCCTCCTTGGAAAAGTTTGACACAATCCGTGCAGAGCTACACCGCAGAACACTTCTACCCTGGGAGGAGATGGCGAAGAAGTGACACAGAACATTCGCTTTCATTACTTAATTTAATGGCAGTTTGTGATTCGGGCGAGCATTGGCTGCCTGTTGGCCGGGCGTATATTAATCCCCGGAGAATGCGATGGAGCAGAATTATGGTGTATAATTTTCGAAACTGGCAGCGGTGTAGATGTTGTCGTCGTGACATGTTATCCCGGAGAAAGGGTTCATCCGAAATAGTTTGTGCATACTAGAAGCGAGCAAATTGTCGGCATCCAACGGAGAGTAATAAAATTCATGTTCAGCTGATAAAACCATTCATCACCCGGGTTGGTAGTCCTGAAACAGGGGAATCATTGCGGAATGAGGATGCTTTGTCATTGTGAGCTTTAGGATGTGACGTTGAATATTTTCGAATCATGAGACCAACAAAGTGCATATATTGCCCCACCGATGCACAGTGGGTGTATAATAGTGGGCCAAAATTACAAAAGAATTATTTTGATGTTTATTTACATTTAATCTCATTTTGATGTTAAGGAAATTTGTATTCAACATCCTTCATTGAAAATTGATTCACAGTTGTATCTCTATAATTGTAATTCCGATAAACTAGCTTTCATCCCGAAAATTGCGAAATGTGGTATGAAATAATGTATGCATCTAAAAAAATTGCGCTCAAAAATATTTCTCTAGAAATTTTATAGACAACGATCGTTGGGATTACCCTTGTTACCCTCTTGTAGGTAAATCATGCACAAAACCCCGGTACGCGTACTCTGTACCATCTGTTTTAGCTACTCTAATTGCTGCCGGTTTGTAAGTTAAATCCAAATCTCTCAATCAGTTCCATCGAATTTGGTATATTTATTCGTGTCCCGGAATCTAATAACGCATCTGGCTCACCACTGAGAATTTGAACCTTTATGTGGAGACAATTACTTATCCTCATCTATATCTATATCTATATCTTATGTAATCTATAGATCTATATCTACATATAAAGGGTGTTCCGATCAAAATTTGGTCAAACAGTAATGTGTGTCAGTCGATCAAAGTTTTTATTAATAAGTCAAATGCTTTTTTCTTTTTAAGTTCAGTTAATACAGTTGCTCTTCAAGCTGCAGGTACAGAATGGCCTGCCACACCAGATATTTCTTCGCGAACTTTGACAGTTTATTGTGCATGAAAATATCTGCCACCTTTTCCCGTTGGGTTGCCGTATAAAATTCCTGTTAAGGAAGCTGTTTAAAGTCTGTCTTGACGTAAATTTCATCGTCCTGAATCTCGCAATCAAACTTCGTCAGCATCGTCGTGTACAACTTTCGCGATCGTGCTTTGGCCGACGTGGATTTAGCCACATTCAACAATTACGCCAACTAGGCGTGAGAGTAGTTGGATTTTCGCCACGTGCAAAATTTTGATGCGTTGCTTCTCTTCCTTCGAGTACATTTTGATAACTGAGTGCTAGTCTCAAAATCAAAATAGAGGCACATCTTCAAAATGAGGGTGAGCAAAATTTTTAATGCACGATGAAAGGAAATGCGTCAAGCTTAAGTCGACCAAATTTTGATCGAAACACCCTTTATATAAATGAATTTCTGTTTGTCTGTCTATCTAACCTTATAGAATCGGAAACTACTGAACCGATTGACGTGAAATTTCGTATGCAGAAGTTTTTGGGGCCGGAAGAGGTTTTATTATAGTAAAAGACCACTCGCTTCTCTAGAAAGGGGGGGGCATACAAATAAAACACAAAACTTCTGCGTAACTCGAGAACTAATCAAGCAAAGGAAACGAAATTTAGAATGCGGGAGTTTTAGGACGTTAAAAATGTTGCTATGGTGGTTTCGAGAATGGGAGGTTCTGATACAAAAGAAACAGAAGTTTCTACATAACTCAAGAACTAATTAAACAAATGGAACCGAATTTGGCTTGTGGGATTTTCTGGTGGCAAGAAATGTTTCTATGGTGGTTTGGGACAGCTCCCATCTATAGAAGGGAGGGCTCTCATTCGAAAGTAAATGTAACTTCTGCATCACTCAAGAATGAATAAAGTAAATGGAACCAAATTTGGCATGTGTGGATTTTTGAGGCAAAAAAGTAAATCTGCTGTGGTTTGGGACCCCTCTCAGTCTGTTAGGAAGGAGGGGCTTCATTCTAAATGAAACACACATTTCTGCATAGCTCGAGAACTAATCATGTAAATGGAACCAAATTTGGCATGTTGAGGATCTCGAAGGCTATCAATGTTTCTAAAGGTGGTTTGAAACTCCTTTTCTTTCTGAAAGGAGGGCTCCCATACACATGAAACACAAATTTCTGAATAACTCGAGAACTAAGCAAGCATTTGGAACCAAATTTGGTATGTGGAGGTTTTTGAAGGAGATCAATATTTTTATGGTTTGAGACCCCTCCGCCATCTGGAGAGGAAGGGAGGACCCCATACAAATAAAAGACATTTTTGGAAGCCTTGGAGGCAAGAAATGTTTCTATGGCAGTTGAAGACCCCTCGCTCTCTCTTAGATTGAGGGAACAAAGGAAACACACAGTTCTGCATTACTCGAGAACTTATCAAGTAAATGAAACCACATTTGGCATATGGGGGTTTTTGAAGATAGAGTTTCTATATATATAGAAGCGAATTTCTGTCTGTCTGTCTGTCTAACTGACCCATATAGACTCGGAAAATTCTTAACTGATCGGCGTGAATATTCGTATGCAGGGGTTTTGGGGCTGGGGAAGGTTCTTATGATTTTTGAAACCCCTTCTCGCTCTGGAGAGGGGGACTCTCACACAAATGAAATACAAATTTCTGCATAACTCGAGACATAAATAAGCAAATGGAACCAAATTTTGCACGTGAGAGTTTTAGAGGCGAAAATGTTTCTATGGTGGTTTAACATTCCTCTTTTTGAAGCAGGGTGCTCCCATACAAACAAAAAACAAACTTCTGCATAACTTAGGAACTAATCAAGCAAATAGAACCAAATTTGGCATGTGGAGTTTTTCTGGAGGCAAGAAATGTTTCTATGTTTGTTCGTGCCCATTGCTTCTCTAGAAAGGGGGTGGGGGCTCTCATATAAATGAAACAGGCATTTCTACTAACTCGAGAACTAATGGTTCGAGGCCCGTCTTCTCTCTGGTAGAAGGGTGGGGATCTCTCATACAAATGAACCACTAATTTAAATCAAACATGAGAATTATTCTACTATTATGAAAATTTGTATGCAGGAGATTTTAGGTGCTTATGAACCCTGTCTGAAAAGCGGAAGAGGAGGGGGGGGGGCAATACAAATGAAACACAAATGAAACACAAATTCGAGAACTAATCAAGCAAATGGAACCAAATTTGAGACCCCTCCCCTCTTTTAAGGGAAGTGGGAGTTTATTACTATTCATAAGTGAAACTCGAGAAGAATATAAAAAATAAGATATCAAAAAAGACTCAGTGTGTATGCTTTAATTTGAACAAAATAAATAGGAAAAATTCATAAAATGATGGGGTGGGCACTTGATTTTGCCTATCAGTGTAGTTGAGAAAAGAGTGCTGCGTTTGAAAACTTTGTAGGTGAAAGTGACTTCAACCTATTGTGAAGGGTGAAGACGAGGTCATGTAAGTTAAAAATTGAAAATCATGCGAATCAAGACCGCCGAGTTCAAAATCTAACGATCCGCTCGTGATTTTCGTATTCCGGATTGCACTCCCACACTTAACGTCTTTGGAGACATTTTTATTTCAAGAGACGGGCTTCATTCATCACCAATTGCATACGGTTTCTACTTGGCTTAAAGTTCTGTCCAGTTAGAATCCGGAATCACTTATTGTGTTGCAGCAGCACAAAAGAGATTTCACGGTGTTTGTGAAGTGAGTCAAAGGTTATTCCAGGTGGAGGCCGAGAGGAGAGGAAAAATTCCGCACACCCACGTTGATAAATCCAATAGAGGTCCGCAATAAAAATCGCAAAAACGTTGAAAATCCACCAAATCAACCGTGTATGATGTGCTCAAACGTTTCAGAGAGCAGAAGAGCTGGATCGTGCCTCAAGGTAAGCGTCGTAATTGGAACACGTGACCGCAAGCTGGAACCAGAAGGCGCTGAGAGACCGTCAGGAGCATACACTGGACTATCAGATAATGAAATCGCACAAAAATACGCTGCTGCTAGGAGTACTGTTCGAAGAATTCGTTTGCGGGCAGGATACTCGTTCTTTGTCGAGCCAGCAAGCATCCAAAAGAACGTTGAAGCAAAGTTTCGTCACCAAACCTCGGAGCTCGGAAATTTTACCAGCAGGTTTCGACGAAGTACTTAGATGCCTGCTCGTTGAGCGATGAAACCTACGATCACAATGGATTTCGGACAGCTTCCAAAAATCCATACATGGCAACGGCACGAGGAGATGTTCCTGTGAAGTTTAAATTTAGCTTTTATGGACAAATTTGCCAAAAACTGATGATTGGCAAGGGATATGCAGGTGCGGGACGCAAAGACCAAAGTGTTCGTGACGAAGAAGACGTTGGATTCGAAGCTGTACAAGAAAGAATGCCTCAAAAACTGCGTACTGTCTTTCATCAAAGCTCATAAAGGTCCCGTAAAGTTTTGGCCTGATTTGGCAAATTGCCATTACAGCCGAGAAGTCATCTAGTGGTACCGCGATAAAGACATAAATCCACCCAACTGTCCGCAGTTCCGGCCCATCGAGAGATTTTTTGGGCAATAATGCAGCGGAGGCCTAAAGAAAAGTGCAAAAATGGCTCGAGACGCTTGACTCAGATGACCAAAATGTGGAACAAATGTGCCAAATAAGTTGACTCCGGAGGTGTGCAGCGTTTGATGGGAGGAATAAAAAAAAAGTGCAAATTTTCATTAGGAATGAAGAGAAATGATTTGTTTTGATTTGTTTTTTTTACAGTGGATTATCTTTGTTTTCATTTATTGTTCCTATGTGCACGTCAATCCGTTACCGAGGTACTAGATGATTTTATTATTCCGGATTCTAAATGGACGCCAGCTCTATCTATGTGCAACGCTGCTGAATGTGCAAATGTCGAAACATTATCAGCATACGAAAACATAATCTATGACTCTGTCGTCCATGTTGGGAAACAACCGTTCAGATGCACGTTGTTGGTTGGTTCTTGTTTTGACGGCACTGTCATGTGTTAATTTTTCAAAAGTAAAATAAATAAAATCAATAGTTTCCAATGTTGGATTCTTTATAGTGAATGTCCTGATCATTTTTGGAAATCCTTTCTTGAAATTACTGAGTTATTAACGTCCAAAAATCAAACCATATTCTTGTATCAAGCTTTTCGCACTCGCAGCAGGTACCCATTATTATTACAGACGTAGTTGTACGTATCAAATTATTAAATCTGACGTTGAAAAGATTGGCAGATTGAATCAAGCTCTTTGGTTTAAAAAATTACCATGATATTTTTTCCTCAGTGCATGTCGTTTCAATTACATTGATACTCTACTGGCCTTCTTAGACGCAATTAGAGATATAAACGACCTTTGAGCTTATATATTTTTGGTCATTTTTAAGTTATTAACAGTTACAAGATCTTTAGATCGTTGTAAATCAAACCTGTTCCCGTATCCTGGGAAGTAATGTGCGCACATTTTCTCCATATCGGGGTCGGTCGTGCCTACATGTTGTCAGCGTATCACTCATTAGTATATAAACGAGTAAAGCCCGGAGTCTTCCCTAACTTTGATCTATTTAGGTGGTACTGTTTAACGAAAATATAAAAGTTAACTAACTCGCAAAATCCTTGAAGCTCAAGTTTTGGCCGAACTTTCGTATCGTTTCGACCATTGTGCAATGGACGGTAATTTCCAAACAAAAGTAAAAGGCCATTATCCCTTGCCTCGGAATCGGCTGCAGTTGAGTGAATCAATGCGAGGTAAATGCGATAATTGTCTGTTTTTCACTAATCTTCGTTGGTTTTTTTTTTCTCTCTTTCCTTCATCCAATAATTTTCTTCGCATTGCATCACCGCCATCGTGTTGCCGTCAGCATCAGCCGAAACGCGAATCAAGCGATAATTATCTGTGCCATCATGATGGTGCAGGTTTGGCTCATTCATCACGCATCGCCCGCCGAGTGGCAATGAATTCCCGCAGTGAATCATAATCCCTATTAACGATTGTAAATTTGTCTTATCGCGCTGCAGGATTCCGGTTTTGGACCAGCTTTGTTTGCAAACAACGCACCATGGGGGATTTTGTTTGTTGACATTATCCGTTGTTCAATTTATGTTCAATGGAGCTAGAATTTATTCTTTTCGGAAATCGTACTAACCGGTCAAAAGCAGAGCGATCGAAAGTTAAATCAAATCAACCAGTCAAATATTGACCGTCATTTCACACGCTTTTTTTTCACTGCGACAGCCATCAACAGAGGTAGGTGGGGTTTCAGTTTGTTTATTGCAGCTTGGTCAGCAGTGAAATCGAAAAATGAAGCCAATAAATTGAAGCTTTAGTGGATTCAATCGGCTCTGCTATCAGAATGAGAATCCGCTCTGTTCCGCATCGCCGTTTGAAGCATCGATAATACTCAGCCGTATTTAAATCAAACAAGATTTGTGTTTTTTGGCACTACTGCCAAAGTAGTGCTGCTCCCTAGTGAGAAGGTTTTTTTTCTCCAAGTCTGACTGTTTTGATCGTTGAGTCATAACCAATTATATGCTTGAATTTTCATGAGGTAAGATGTTTTCTATGACAAGGATCCATGTCAGACAGACTCCTACTAAATGGTGCTTCGACGACAATTATCAGTAGCAGGTTTCTCCTCATGGGAGGCCAAAGTAGAGATAATAAATGCAGAGAATAATAGATTTGTTATTTGTTCAAGCCGACGGTACTGTCATTTTCTGCGTCGTCTTTTGCATCACCTACTACACAGGCTGGACTAAAAGTAATTGGTACGCACAAAAACACCTGTAGTCGTGACTCAATAAGTAAAACAAACTCCAATATCGATGCTTTACAGTACTTTTATTAAAACTTCAAAGTTGCGGCATTAGATGGTTACGTTGCTCCTGTTCGAAATATAGACCCAACAGCGCCCACGGACACTATCAACAATTTCTTCCATTTTTCCATTTGCTGGATGTCCTTTGCCCCATACGCTCTGTCAATACATCAGTTACGGGGACCAAAATACCACCCAGAATCACCTTAAGTAGTAGTTAGCTAAATCGGGCCGGTAGAAAAAATGTTTTAACTTTCATTGCATTCTTCCAAACAGTTATGAAGTCGTTCGTTGAAAACTGAACCGTGCAAATAAACGGTGTGACATCGCTTGAATATAGTTCTTGAATGTTTGCGGATTTTCTGCGTGACAGGGTGGAAGGCTTCAACATCTTCCAGATGTCTTATGCCACATACCTTGGAACGTAGAGAACATTTCAGGGGGCAGCAAGTTCCAAAAAATGTTGGTTTGGCAGGCATGTCTGTAAGCACCAAGGGAATATACCGTGGGTACTAAGAAGCGGTGTTACCATTCCTACGCAGCGGCCTGTTCCAAAGATGTTTTAGGCAGCTTGATGTTACTTATCAATTGGCTCTACAACTTCATGGTTGCAAAGTATATACAAGTAATGGCTGATAAACTCGTAGTTTCTTCAACTGCAACCCTAATTAAGAAACTATAATTAGTTTAAGATGACTAATAATGCATAATACATCTTGGATTGAACTAACAGCAATTTGTTTTATTCCAAATTTAATCTGTCCAATTTTGTCGCGAACAAGCCTTATTGCAAATATACCAAAAATATTAATAGTAGCTAGAAAAATACTGGTTACGGCTATTCTCCCAGATGCTTTTCAGTACTGGCTGTGTAGGCGTTAAATTATAGAGCATATAAAGCAATCCTCAAACAAAGCCAGTCTTTCTGTCCAATATGACCGACGGCCGACAGTGGAGTAGTTCGAAAGGGCATGTAATTTTCTGCGTTATCGGATACACATACAAAATTCTAGATTTGGAATAAATTTAGGAGATATTTCAAAATGTAACTTTCAGCCAGATGTCCGTAGGATCGAGTTAATTGTATCCAGAAGTATAAACAATATCTTCACAGATAAAATGAAACAATGAATTTTTCTGCGTTATCTAATGCACATAAAGGGAATGCTAGATTGGCAGAAAATAATGGGATATTTCATGTAAATTTAAGCCAGATAACGCCTGAATCAAGCCTAGTTGTATGAAAGATTACAAACATTGTTGTATGGTTCATCAAGGCTAAACCAATTGTGTTGTTTACGCCTCCTTTGCATTGGAATTAAACGAAGGGAAATTTTACGCGCTTGTTAAAATTAATTATTTTTTTCTGTGTTTGACATGGCAAGCAATACGCTTGATTTGGCGCTATTGAACAAGTGGCAAATGTGAAATTTTTTTTTTTATTCATTCAACAAACTAATCATTCGTGGATTTGTCTTGCTAAATAAGACGACACTTGGTATGTAGTCAGACATTAATTCTCTTAAAGTACACAGATAAAAAGAAACAGTGAATTTTTCTTGCGCTATCTAATGCACATATAGAGAACGCTCGATTAGTACGTCCGCAAAAGTGACACCTGGGTTGTCACGTTTGACCGCAAATTTCCTGTATGGATCGCCACGTTTTTCCCGCCGCCTTGCTGCGTGACATAATGGACCTTCAATGGGATTGCATGTAACATAATCCAGATGTCTTAGCCTCCGTTGTGCTGAAGATTACATACTGATTAGATGCTCGCCCCGGTTAAAATTAAACTAGTTTTTTTACGCCCCTGTTAGTAACATGTGGTACTAGCAACTAGGTTGCGTCCCGAGCCAGCTTCTAGCTCCTCCTTAATTGTTCTAAAGGTTTATTTTGCTATTCTGTGTGACAAGCTAAGGAACGTCCATTAATTTAAATTGAATTTTTTATAACGTCCCCCTTGTCACTTTTTTTGAATGGACCTTCAAACTTTTTTTGTATGGATCATTACGTTTTTCCACCCCTCTCCTTTGTGCTGACATAATTGGTGGACCTTCCCTAAGTTGGTCCATCTTACCCCTAAAGTTACTAAATGTTACTGAAGAACATTCTTCGAATTTGATGAACTTTCTCTAGACAAACCTACAGCCTGACTGTTCACAATCAACCAATCGATGCACTTGTATCCAATTTTCAAGTTCCGACTTACACTTTTAAATAAATGACAGGCATAAAAGATCTAGTATGTTTTACAATGCTGATACAAACACATTTGAAGCAATCATTCTTTATATCTGTCATTATTAAGTGATGATAATTTATTACTAAGGCTCGACTAGTTGTGAGTTGTCAATGATTTTCTTTTCAGATAGGGAAAAATGAATTGCATCGAAGGTGGTATGGTATTGTTGGAGCGTGATGATATTCCTCGAAGGAAGATATATCACTCTGAACGACATTGGCTGCTGGCATTTGCCACAATGACAACGGTTCGATATGCAGTGAATGCAGGTGGCAGAAGGTGGTTTTGCTTGCGAAATGATTAGGTAGTTTTTTATTATATGGTAACTTTGCAAGGATGTATTGTGGTTCATAGTGATTTGCACGGATGATGTAGTTCTAGCTATTATTAATACCTTTCATTTGGTGCAATGAAATTTTCCGAATATTTTGTCAATTTCAGGTCTTATAGAATTGTTGAGAAGTCTTGTCTTGTGATAACTTGATGTTCCTTCCTCCCAGAATCTTAGCAAAGATAAGCTAAGCTCAGCTGAGAACTGACATCCTTACTGTTGGTTTAGATCGAGTGCTCAAACTCGATGTTTTGACTTACTTTGTATTCTTCTGGAATGAACCACACGTTGCAGCGAGTGGCCTAAACTCATCCTTGCTGTTGGAGTAAAATGGTTCTCAGACTCGGTGTTTAATATATTCTTGTATTCCATTGAAAAAAAAACCACCCACACTTCCGAGTAGCCCCAACAGCATCATTACTGTTGGGTTCTTTTAATGCAAATCTCTGTAAAGAAAAATAGAACAGTTAAATATCTTGCGCTGCTGCAGACGATTTTATCCAACATCTAGTGGTCCTAGTGAACTTTTGTGAATATTGACTTCAATATATGCAGTTGGAAGCAAGTCTGCTAACTTGATGGTATGATTGAAAATTAATAGAAATAAGATTAGTTCTGATTAGGCTAACGCCCTTTTGCGTACTTGTGACGAAAAATCGTCTTCCTGGATTACGGTCATAAGTAGTGTTAAGTGACAACATCTCAAGTTGGCTGCGATTTGGTAAATCAAATCCGTTCGTTAAAGGCATAATGAGCAGTAGTTAACAACGTACAGTTCGATTGGTAAATGTCAATAACTGAACGTATCATACAAGCTAGACATCAACATCCCTTACGCAATCTGCTTCTGTGGGCAACAAAGTTTGTGTCAGCTGGCACTGTCAATAAGATATTGAGAATGCTTACCGCCTTAGTGCATTTCTTTAGAAACGTGCTGTAGCGCCTTCTTCACTACGAGCCAGGTGTCCGCATGTACCCAAGGAAAAACTAAACTCGCCGGAACTCGCAAAATTGAAAAATAGACTGAGTTAAAAGCTCAAAACAACTCAAAGAACAGTTGGATGTGAACAACAGTTCAAGGAAAATTAGCGTTCAGCTTCAAATAAGGTGGATTTAGCGGTATAAAGCGATGGAAGGTAAATCTGGATGCTTCATCAAATAATTTTCCTGTTTTGTGTGTGACTTCGAAGAAATCAAGATATCTGTTCGTATTATAATATAAATTGTACTTTTCATGTTTGACGGTTTTTGACCGTTTCACCCGTTGGAACAATACGCCTCAATATTCAGCCGACAACGTCCATGTCATCAGTTAAATTGACTGGATCTATTAATGCGCCACCATCTCATAGTACCTGAAATCTTGTTCTATTTTCTTTTAAGGCAAGTGTAGAAAAGTTTAAGTTATGGGTTACTGAGTACAATAAATATGGCCTATCGACAAAGTTTTTTAAAAGATCAATTTTTGATTTTTCGTGTGTACTACAGGAACGATCTCACCTTCTTGTAAGATTCTGAGCGATCGTCTACATACATACATACATACATTTGTGATCACCATCAAATTTAGGATAAGACATAATCAACAATAGTACGCCATTCGGTTTGGCTGCCTCCTCGCTCGCCAGGTGCAGCACCCATCGTCTCTGCGCCTTCTTCGTACCCACCGGATCAGTACTTTAAACACCAACGTCCGGCATTCTTGCAACATGCCCACATTTTGGCCACCTTCTGGATGCTGTTCGACGTGCTCGTGGTTCTACCGTTCTCTGCACACCGCCGAAGATCGTCCTGAGCACGTTCAGTGCATGCAGGTCCTCATAACATGGTCCATGTCTCGCGTAACAGCC
>JASCZW010007958.1:0-57211 GCA_034211315.2 Aedes japonicus
TATGAAATGCTTCTACACAGAAAGAAAAAACCATGGTAGATACTAACGATCCAAGGGTTAAATTAAAATACACACCTATGATTAATTTTGCAGAAATTACACACATTGACAAACAAAAATATTTGAACAAAACTCATTCTTTAAAAAAAATAAAAGCGCTTGTTCTATTAAATTTTAATTCATTTAGTTGCAAGTGTAGCAAGGTTTGCACCGGGCTCAGCTAGTGTAGTTCTAAAAATTTGGGCCAGCCAGAGCACAGGGGTTCAACTCCTTAAAAGCTGCACGAGATTTTTTTTTTGATTGTTCCATGATTGCAGTTTTTCTCCTCCTTGTATATTTCTATGGGACATTTTTCCGAGATTATATTTTCTCGTATTCTTGAGAATAATTTTGTTATGAGATACTCCTTGCCTGAGCGAGAATTTTTTGAAAGAAGTAATATCCGGGTAGATAAAAAAAATGCAATTGAGGTTTTCCGAAAAACTGACAACCCTTATTTCCAAGTTTTTTCACGTTCACATATTTATATACTCAATGCGTTCACAAAGTGTCATAAAAATCTGACATAATTCTTTCCAAACCTGTACGACATTTCAAAAAGATCCCCTCGTCCTAAAGCTCGAGTCAAAGTAAATCTGGACGCACGGTTTAATACACCACCGCGTCCCTGATGGTTAGAACAAAAAACGTTTGGCAGACATTTGTTGACGTTTCATTGACGAAGAAATTGGTGAAAAGTTTTTCTCGATTGATCGACGCATCTCGAAATTACGGATCATGGAACTTGAGAAAAGAACATTAATTGTGCACAAACATCTAGATGTCCTTCGTATTGAAATTACGAATACTCTGAGTGTGGTTATAGCATAGCGCATCTATCATAAAAGTGGCACTAAGGACAAAGAGCTGAGGAGGAAGCTGTTGAGGTACGTGAAAGGCAACCCAGGTGTCTTCATACGTGATTTGGTACAGAAATACGATTCCAACTTTTATACCATACGTAACATCCTTTCAAGAGAAGAATATAAGTCTTTTTGTGCCAGTAAACATCGGAATCGCTCCCTGAAACAAAATTGTGTGGCCAAAAGCGAGCACGATTACTATACCAACGAGTTTTGACGAAAATTGATGGCTGTATTTTAATGGATGACGAAACGTATGTCAAAATGGATTATGATCAAATCCCCTGAAGAAAATTTTACAGGGCCACTGATCGTGGGGATGTCCCTTCCAGGACTAAATTTGGTTTTGCTGATAAGTTTGCTCGGAAACTAGTGATTTGGCAAGGAATCAGCAGTTGTGGCCTTCAAACCAAGGTTTTCACCACATCTCACACAATGACGTCGAAGGTTTACATTAAAGAGTGTCTGAAAAAGCGGATTTTACCCATCATTCGGCAACACAAGACCAACGTTATGTTTTGGCCAGATCTAGCCAGCTGTCACTACCCTAAGGAGGTACTAGAATGGTATGCTGCAAATTATGTTAGTTTCGTCGACAAAAAGATTAACCCTCCGAATTGCCCTGATAAGTATTGGGCAATTGTCAAGCGCAAACCTCGAAGATGCGGTAAAGAAGTGACAAATGCACAATAAATGCGTTTAAAGTGGAATAAGTTCGCCGATACAGTGCCCCCAGCGACTGTGCAGATCATGATGGCATCGATCACAAGTAAAGTGCGTTCGTTCGAAACGGTGAAATGTAATGTAATGAACCTTTTTGTTTGACATTTTGATCAACCGTGTGTGTTGTTTAATTCTTGAGTTATGATCACTTTAATGCGTCCAAATTTACTTTGAATCGGGCTTTAAGCCAATTCGCAGAACAGCCGATATGAAAGTTCAAAATTTAATCGTTACCTTTACGAAGGCAAATACAATAGATTGTTCATTATAATAGGCATATACTAGGGCTTCTTATCTATATGACGGGATCCACCTATAATCGGTTCGATATCATCAGAGCCGTACTCAGGATATGTTTCACTTCTTCGGTCATTATCCTCGCTCACGCCCGTTCACTCTGACATAAGTTCAATAATATAATCCGAATATTTCTGAACAATCTACACTATCGATCATACAATTTGCATCTTCAATTTACAACTTCACTAATTCATTTATAAGATCGGTGCCGCCGATGGCCACGCCCTCACGGTCTGCGGGGAGGGAGAGAATGATTCGTTTGGCAATCGTTGTTTAGGGATCGTATTTACCTTGGAGTCTTCATAGGCAAAGTGAAAAAATAGCAAGGAAAGGGACGAGCCTGGGATTGAATTCCCGACCTTCTGCTCAGCTTACTGTGCAACGTGCAACCACTGAGCTACCGATCATACAAATGTTGGATAATTTGTCACGTTTACCACAATTTATGTTCGCATTTAAGCACCCTTCAGCCTTCATTCACGCTACCTGTCAGATTTGACTCTGTGTGAATGACTTTGGTTCTGCCAAATCTTATCTAGTCGAATTGGGCAATCGTATTATCTACGCACCCATAGTTTGCTCACCACCATCATATTCACGTACATAACAGGTAATCTATCGCTGCACCCTATGCGATTACCAGTACAAGTGATTAGTTAAGTCTATGCAGTGACTGAATTCAGTTCTCCCAAACCAACGTATCCAGAATGAAACATTTTCTTTTGACGGTGATCATTGCGGCCATGCTAGGCCATGGTAAGATTGACGTTGCGTTGAAATCCGCCAACCTAGTGATCTCTTCTTACTTCCAGCGGCGGCACTCTCCTGCTACACATGCGCCAGTTCCGACAGTCACACGTGTGCCAAAGAGGAGCTGGTTGAATGCGACGCCATCAGTGCAGGGACCGGAACGGCCTTGCTGTTGAGCTTGAAGCCAACGATACAAGTTCTTCCCACTACCAGCTACCAGTGCTACATGTTGGCTGTGGAACAAAAGCTCAACAATTTGAAGGCTGTGATCAAGAGTTGCGTTTACGACTCCGTTCAGGTTTGCGATGGAGCTCCACTGAACGCTGAGCAGACGGAGTGCAAAGCTTGCAAGGACGACGGCTGCAACGGATCCAACCAGATAAGACCTAGCTTTGGAGTTATGATAAGCGTGATCACAGTTGGCGTTGCTTTTGTATTAGGAAGTAAATGAAACTAAACGGTAGACACTCGCTTACGGTTATCCTGAATAAAATGTATTTTGACTGTTCACAGTGAAAATTTCACTTCTTGATAATAGTAAAGTTGGTAAAGTAAACTAGAAGTAGGTCCACGACGAAACATTGAGGAAGAATGTACAAGTTTATTAGACAATGTACTGATACTCCTCTAAGACGGCTATAACCTCTTCGTTTGATGAAAAATGCTATCCACGACGGAATTTATTGAGGTGTGAGAACAGCCAGAAGTCGGAGGGAGCTTAATTTTGTGGAAAAGAGTGGATACTGTGCGAGCAGGTGCATTGTCTTTATCAAAACATGATTTTCTTCTTCTGCAAACCGGGTCTTTTTACCCTTCTTACACAAAAAAGGGTATTAAGATCGTTTGAAAACTCCACTTTTTATCCGAGGCTCAGAGGGCCAAGTGTCGTATACCATTATGTGTGTGTGTATGTATGTGTATGTATGTGTTTTTTTAGACGGGATGAAAAATCTGAAACCATAAACCTGAAGAACTCAGGGTGTGTGGATGAGGGTGCCAACTCCTCGACCCACTAAAAACCCACCCGTGCCTTAAGCCCTGGACCCTCCCCGGAACCACCTTTCGGAATTACTTCGGAGAGGGAGCTATTGTGCTTGTTAAGCACTCACTATGTCTAGCTACTTAGGGCCTGCGACCTTCCTTAGGTCATTTCGCCATTTTGGTTGGAGATCAAGGACGATCTTGGAGGCTGTTACGCATACCGCGTCCCAGACGTCCCGGTCTTGGCACATACTCTAGACCAAATTGTCTGAAGTCGTGTCGTGACCGCTTACGGCAACCATGCCGGATCTCAATATCTGCTTTAAGTGGAAGTTCACTGCACCGTTTCGCCTACCAACCCACCCAGTTAATTCCGGGATTAGTCGGTGGGTCCACCGACCTTTGGTGGAGATGTTCCATTCCCTTTGCCACTTAACCATGGTTGCGGCTCCTAGTGGTCTTCCGAATACCTCTTGTTCCACGTTGTTCGAAGCACTCTACGTCCTCTCATATGACAATGCCTATTGGCATCATCCCCGCTAGGACGCAGACCGAGTCGCGTGATACCGTTCGTAATGCACTAACAACTCTAGGCATATAAGCCTGTGCGTACTCTCTAGCTTACTTACGTAGCTCTTGGTACTCAAGGCGGTGATCCATACCGGCCCGCCGTACCTAAGTATGGACAGGGCGACACTGGCCAGGAGTTTACGCCTACTCCCTTGCACCGCCGAGCTATTCGACATCATGCGGGATAATGGCGAAACAGCCATAGAGGCTTCCTTGCAGGCGTAATCGACGTGACTGATAAAGGACAGCTTATCGTCGATCATGACCACAAGATACCTAAAAGACCTCTTCGATTCGATTGTGTGTGGTCTAGCTCCAGTTGCCTGGAACTCATCCATCCCTCAAACAATGCCAATGGAGTGTGAGGCCGTTAACTCGACTTCTTCGATGGATTCACCAGATATCTCCAGGGTGATGTCGTCCGCCAACCCGACTATCTTCACCCCGTTCGGGAACTCGGATAACATAACATCGGACCTAGGATCGAACCTTGTGGGACGCCTGCGGTGATCTGAACACGTTTCTGGCCTGCCTTTGTGTTGTATACCAGTACGCAATTCTGGAAGTAACTTCCAAGAATCTTGTACAGGTACCCAGGAACCTGAAGGCGTTGGAACGATCGCTGAATTGCCACCTCAGCCGTCTTAGTGATGGACAGGATGGCTTCCACCGTCGACTTCCCTTTACGGAAGCCAAACTGATTATTAGACAGACCGCCTATACCTTCCGTGTATGCTGTCAGTCTGTTGAGGATTACCCACTTGAGCACCTTACCCGCTGTATCCAACAGACATATAGGTCTATATGCCGATGGACCTCCTGGAGGCTTCCCTGTCTTTGGTAGCAACACAAGGGTCAGGCGTCCGGGAAGCGGCCCTCGTCCAGACACTTTTGCATCACCACCCTGAACATTTCGGGATCCATCAAGATAGCCGTCTTGATGGCCAGGTTCGGAATACCATCTTTGTTCACCTTTGGTGACTTTGCTATTGCAATGCGTTCCTCATTCGTCACCGTCGCCTCGTCACCGGTTCCTGTTGTTCCGTTGTCAATGCCCACGTGGTCACGGGTGTTCGGCTGAGCCGTCCACCCTTCCGTCGCTATAACAGAGTTAAGGTCTGGGATACTGGAGCGCTGGTCATGGGACAAATCTACGGTGGCGGGGGCCATGGACTCGGATCGTGGTTCGGGAAGAGTCCCCCAACGATCCCCTGCAGCAGCTCCGATGAACGCTCGGTTGGAGCCGCCAATCCTCTGGTTTTGGCCATTACTACCCGATAAGCGTCACCCTACGGATGCGTATTGGCCTTCTGACACAGACCCTCGAAGCAGGCTCGCTTGCTGGCCTTTATTTCCCTCTTTAGTGTGGCCTTCGCGGCGACTAGCGGCACTCTACGCTCGATTCTCTCGGCGTCTGACCGCGCTTTTTGCACCCTCCGTCTTGCTTGAAGGCATGTTTTTCGGAGGTCGGCGATCGACTCCATCCACCAATACATCGGCGACCTTCACCGTTGCTCGCTCACTGCAAACCGTATATTAGTACCGATCAGCACGGATTCATGGCTGGCCGCTCCACTGCTACTAACCTACTGTGCCTTACTTCCTACATTACTGACAGTATGGCGAAACACGCCCAAACGGATGTCATTTACACCGACTTGTCTGCAGCCTTCGATAAATTGAACCACCGCATAGCTATTGCCAAACTGGACAGGCTTGGGATCAACGGATGCCTGCTGCAATGGTTTCAAGCGTACCTCACTGGCCGTCATCTGGCTGTACTCATAGGATATTGTCAGTCTCACATGTTCAAAGCCACGTCTGGTATACCGCAGGGTAGTCACTTGGGACCGTTGATTTTTTTGATCTACTTCAACGACGTAAATTTGGCTTTCGAAGGACCACGACTATCATACGCAGATGACATGAAACTCTATCTTCGAGTGCACTCACTCGATGACTGTCGCTTTCTACACCGTCAGTGTCGTCTGGTGCAATTTGAATCGCATGGATGTCAGGCCGGCCAAATGCACGGTTATCTCGTTTTCGCACAAGAAAAAGACTATTGACTACGTCAGTCAAGTCAAGGACCTAGGAGTTATTCTGGAAACCTAACTCACCTCCAAGCAGCATATCTCGTACGCTGTCGGTAAAGCCTCCTGCGTTCTGGGGTTCATCATCCGGTTTGCTAAAGATTTCACGGACATCTACTGCCTCAAATCCTTGTACTGATCTTTGTGTCGTTCTATATTAGAGTATTGCTCGGTTGTGTGGACTCCCCATTACAGAAACGGTCTCGTTAGAGGAGAGGCTGTTCAATGACGGTTTTTTAGATTTGCGCTACGTAAACTACCGTGGACGGATCCCTATCGTTTGCCAACCTACGAAAGCGGTTGCCAACTGATTAACCTGGAGTCCCTGTCAGCCCGCAGCCAGGGCTTTGTTAATCAACGTGCAACCCCGAGCACTAAGGAATAGTTTGATGCTGTGGTAACCTCAACAGCGAACCAATTACAGTATGTTTGGCGCAATTGACGGTTTACAAAGACTCTTTAATATGGTTTCGGCCTTGTACCGTTCTAGTTTAGCTATAAGTAACATCATTGGGGTTTAAACATAACCTGTTGATGAATAGAAATAAATATATAAATAAATAAAATCTTCCATTCCTCGGTTTGACTTCCCTCGGCATGGTTGCATCGCACGCTCGTGTAAGTGTCATAACGAGTCGTTCGCCGCAAGGTTCCTGGGTTTCGCGTAAGTTTCGTTCCCTCTCAAGCGCCTCTTTCAAAGTCTCTAGAGCAAAGTAGGACGTCCTCCATCAGCGGGCGAATGGAGTGGATGCTCCTTCTTCCGCACGCTGCCTTGTATTGTGGACGATACAATAACGAACCGCAAAGTGGTCGCCATGGGGTAGCCATCATCCACCCTCCAATTGCTACTCAGCCCAGGACTGCTGAATGTTATATCAATGATCGATTCCGCTCCATTTCTATGGTAGGTACTCTTGGTACCCATGTTGGCTAGGTCCACATTGAGCCTAGCCAAGGCCTCCAGAAGAATATGGCCCCTAGGGTTCAGGCCAGTCAGCTCAGTTGTCATCCGTTCGAGCATATTGGTAAACTGTTCGATCGACCATCTTGGCGGTGCGTAGCAGCTGCAGAAGAACACTCCATTCACTTTTACAACCACCAAGCCTTCGTTTGTGGTAGACACAACCTCCTGAACCGGGTACTTGTCCGTCGTCCATAATGCCGCCATATTGGACCTGACCGCAAACCAGTTTCCGTTGCCAGCTGGGTCGGAAATTATGGCGATATCTGATACCGACTCGCGAGCTGTCTGACACAGCAGTTGCTAGGTAGCCTCACAATGCTTGTCCGATTTACCGGCGCACATCAAGACCTTTGCAATCCCGCGCTTTCTGACTAGTGCTGCCACACCTTCTGCACATGTTGCTCCTATCTGGGCCTTTGCACTTAATCTTCACCTTCGCCACTTTCAACGACGCGTCGACTGCCACTACCCTCATGATTGCCACCTGGGTCCCGAGTGGACCCTTCCTCAGACGTATGTCTTCGGCAGCAACCTCGACCTTGCACTGTTTCTTAAATGCAGTCGAGATCTTGCCTGCCTCGATGATCTCATCCAGGTTTTTACACTGGATCGTCCCTGCGAGACGAGGGCACGTACCTACACACCCAGGCCTGTCATGCCAGTTCTCTGCACGCCGGCCCTTTAGCGCTGTTGCCGTCTTCAGCTCCAGGAGCATCTCGCCGGTGTGGGTACGGCGTTTACTCCGTACATCAGTGCCTAGACCTGCCAATGTAGTGTCCCAGCGCATCGCTTCAAGACCTCCGAGTACTTTGATACCTCGGTCTTGACGGTGAGGGCCTTTCCGCATTTACGCTTGCGGGCCACCTGTCGCTTATCCTTTTCTTTTCTTGTTCTATATCCCTTTTTTCGGATCTTATTCCAGACATTATTTTACAGTATTCCGGTAAGACAATTACCGGAACTTGTCAAATTTTACCGAAATCCGGTAAATCGGATTACCGAACGTTCAGCTGTTGAAAGTTCGGAAAAAAATTACCGAGTACTGTAAAATGTTCTAAGTGTGTACGCTTCTTCGAAGCGATAGGTGCCGTTTTGCCCGGGGACTGCCTAGCTCGCTTGGAGATGGGGTGGAATCACAGACCGAGACGGATTCTTCCGTCTAGGTCTGTTTTGAGGCTATATCCCTCGCCCTTTTGGTGGCTACTAGCCGTGTCAACTTTTTGTCACTTTGTTCAGCTAGGAGCTTAGCCTCCAGCTCTTCCCTCTCCTTGCATATAGCCTGCACTGTCATGCGTAGCCTAAGGAGGCTCAGTTTGAGGTCCTCCGCAGTGTTGTTACGCGATGACGTAAAGTCAATGATAGCGTCCAACGACCCATTTCACCCAAAATTTCGTAGAAATCGACCCAAAGGGCAAAATGTTACAGCTTATTGAAAGTGATACAATTTAACTGTGGACACCCTATACCTCGATAGTACGTACATCAACTTTCTCACTTCAAATCTTAGTGAATAATCGATAATTCGAGGGATATTTATAGTGTACGCCTATGTCATTCAGGCTAGCAAAAATTAGATGAGGTCACATTCCCCTACAGTACTCGCAAAAATAAGTACACACTCATATGCTACATTCTCTTCGAAAGATTGTATTTTAATCTTTATAGTTTCAACAATGAATCCCTTGAACAAAAAGGAGGCAATAGTGCGAAGAACAATAAAACGTACCTTCATCAAAAAAATTTAGAAGACTTATTGGTTCGGAGTAGTTCGAAATTCTTTTATTCTCTTATTTTCGCTGGGCAAGAAAAAAGTACACAGAGAAGAAGAATAACTAGGTAATCAAATTTAATCAAAACTGACTCGAACTCAGTACTTTGTATGACCTCCTTTGCCACTGATGACTGCTTCCAGACGACGTGGCATACTTTCTACGAGATTTCGCAAATAACGCTCGTCAATTGACTCCTAGGTTCCCTGTAGAGCTTCAAAGAGCAGGTTTTTGTTGGTAACATTGGTTTTGTCCATTTTTGAATCCAATATCGACCACAAATTCTCGATCGGATTCAAGTCCGGTGACTGAGGCGGCCATTCCAACACTTTGATACGTGATCCACGGAAAAACGTTTGAGTTTTACGAGCCGTATGTGTTGGGTCGTTGTCTTGTTGAAAGAGAAAGTCATGCTCGAGCCCAACCTTCAGCAAGGAAACCTCTAGATTTTCGGAGAGGATGTCGACCATCATAATTTCTCGTCGGCCGTCATAATTCCTTCAATACGGACCAACTCCTGACCAAGCAAAGCACCTCCACACCATAATATTGCCTCCACTGTGCATTACTGTTTTTCTTACATTTTTGTCCAGAAGTTCCTCGCCTGGTTTGATCCATATCCTCGGCCGTTGTTCGGTACCAAACAGCTCGAATTTTCTGTCCAAAGAGCCGTTTTCCAGAAGGAGATGGGCTTCTCCGCATACTTTTTCGCAAATTCCAATCGTTTGATTCTATATCGCTTACTGATGTGAGGACGGCGTACGGCAAACTTGTTCTTAAGCTCTTCTTGTTCCAATCGCAGACGAACAGTTCTTGCGGAAAAAGAAAACAACAAAATTATTTCACGTCTTGTTATTCAGCTACACTGGTATTATAACACAGGTTGTTAGAATTTAGCTCGCAGATGTAGTTAAAATAACAGAAATTGCAACAAATAGTCTTCAAGAATTTACAAAATTATAGCAAACTATGATATAGATATAACATAAACAAAACAAACTTTGTAACAGTTTTGTTATGATGTAGCAAAAATCATATTGTGCGTCGCGGGACATTATATCTTAATTTGTTATAAGTATAGTATAAAATTATCCAGATGGAAACGTATTTAACAAATTTATATCAAAATCAGTTAGTTGTAACAAAGTTTGTTATAATTTTGTTAGTTTTATGTTATGCCCTTCTGGTCGGGAAGCTTTCTCTGATGGCACGGCTTGTTATTGTCGGGTCACTTCTCGCTTCTCGTAGTATTCGAGCATCTTGTCTGACTGTTGTCAAACGATTTCTTCCTCGGCCACATTTATCACTCACATTTCCCCGCTGTTGATATTTTTTCCAAAGCTTATGAACCGCAGAAAAGCTTACTCAGAACTATTTCGCAATTTTCCTGTATGAGAGACCATTTTCACAATCTCTCACAATAAGTTTTCGCACTTGCAACGATGTTTTCATGCTTTCGATGTACTTCAAACAACAAACTCAAAACTTTGCATCTATGACGCAAACACGATTAAAAACGTTTGACGCTTGCAATGGTAACGTCCAATATGAGTGGACAAGAGGAGAGTTTATCGATATAGTGTTGTCTGTAGTGATAAAAAATTATGTCACTGTGGTGTGTACGTTATTTTTGCTAACTTAAATTGTTAAGCATTTTCTAAGTATATTTATCACAGGTAAATTAAGCACGCCGGCCGCAAACTGACACATTCATTTAAATACATATGGAATATCGATAATTTTCTTCAAACAAACTCATGTGCTATACTTTATCATAGTCAACATATAATCAATTTTCTAAAGGGTTTTACAGTGTGTGCTTTTCTTTTACCAGTACTGTAAATCCAGTCTTTCCACATCGCAGTTTTCATTAGTTGATTAGTTTCCCGAATCGATTAAATGTGATACTACAGCCCGTTAACCGGCACAAATCAAACAATGCGTCATGTTTCCCTACTCAACGACACAATAAAAGAAACATACGTTTCAAAAATACCAATCTCCTATCGATTCCAACAGGGGTTCGTGCTGTAAGCTATGTCGTTAGTCACGTGATTAGTGTGAACTTACTATCATCCTGTCGAAGACATGGTTGTTAATCTAAAATTCCACTGGGCCGTTTTGTTCAACTTTATCCGATTTTCAGGCCTTCTACCGTTCACTTGCAATACTCAATGGCAAAAATTTCAACCCTCCAAGTGGTTACTTCTTTGGACAATCTTAATTCTTATCCTAATGACTGTCATACTGCCGTGGACCTACATTCATTCAGCATTTGGAAATTTTATCAATTATACGCTTCACCTCAAACTGGCAATGATTCAAGCAGTTCTCATGTACGTTAGCGTTCTCTCGTGTTATTTGTCAGTTGTACTCAATCTAAAGCAGCTTGCATTGAATTTGAATGAATTTTATTGCCTATTCACAATATTACTCTATAAGAAAAGCGACTTCGATCATGTACTGCTCGAAAAATTCCGGCGCAAAATACTTCTAATCAACATTTTGTACTATGTGATGGCAAACTGTCTCTTCATAACATTCTCTAAAGACCCCATGTATACGTCATTTGACGTAGCGATACTTCACATTACCATGGAAATACTGATGACCATTGTAGCTTGTCTTTTCGAAAGTTTTGTTATTTTGGTATCTATGCTGTATCGCAACATAAATCATCGAATCGTGGTCGCCGTTGGATTGCTTTGTAGCCTTGACAAAAACGTGGCCTTCTGGGATGCACACAGATCAGAGAAGCTGAAAATATGCAGAAAAGTAACAATGGAAATAAACCGCCTCTGTAAGCTACATCATAAGACCAACAAAACTTACCAAAAAACTGTTGAAATTTTCCAGCTTCCAATGCTGTTATTGATATCGTACGAGTTTTTGATGATCATATTTTTGGTAGTGAACTCTGACAGTCAGCTCTGACAATAATGATAGCTGGTTTTCTTTTAATAGTTATATTACATCTACACGTCGCTTATGCAAAACCTTCGCCATGGAATCTCTTCCAAGCATATCGGATATTTGGGTTCACTTATGTTCACGCTTGTTCTGATATATCAATTCTACATCAGAGCTTCTTTCTGTGAGCAACTGAAACGAAGAGTAAGTGACCTTCACGGCCAGTCTTTTCAGCTGAGAGTTGAGTCAAATTCGACACAAGTCCTTCGAAAGTTGGTTTAATTCGGCCAGATTTACTCAATTTTGAGTGACTCCAGTTTCTACGAAATCAAATCGAATTTGACTGAATTTGCTCTATTAAACTGCCTTTCTTTCTTTTTAGGCTGAGCGAACTGGTGTATTGCTGAATGAAGTCATCAATATTGACCTGCAGGAAGAAGTGGAACTGAGCGTAAGGTGGAACAGTTTATGCAAAACTTACTAAACTTCAATCAAAATATGTCTTTCCAGGTTGAAGCCTTCACACTGAAATTACTTCACGACAATTTCCAGATACTAATACTGGGGCTGTTTTCGATTGATAGGTCATTTATCTATAAGGTGTGGTTCAAAGCCGCTGATTGCTGGCTCAGTGAATGAATCATTTTTACTAAGTCAGATTGCTACCCATCACTTAGACTCAGAGAGATATGTTTGCCAATAGCTCAAGTTGGAAGCTAAATATCGAAAAATGCAGTGTGATTATCCTCTAGTACTTCATCCCAGCTTGTACTTTGTCAAACAGTGGATTGCTCGAACTTTCATATATATGGCTGGAGAGCGTTCCATTTGCCTTTCATTCACCGTAAGACCCGCCGTAAGTCTTAGAATGTAACGTTTTCTCGCCAGAGATATTAAACGCACTGTTTGTCAAAGTTAAAGGTGAAACCAAGTGCTATAAGTTCATCATACACCATTATTTTATATTTTAGTCTGACTGAGTCTAAATTAGCGGCAACTAACTTGGACTCAGTTTCGAAAAAAGTGAAGTTGCTCAAATCTCTAGTTTAATCAACCTAGAGCAACCCAAAACCTTACAGCCCATGAAAAGGACTCATTCTCTGAATTAGCCCCAGTGGTGGTACATAAAATTAACTCTAGATGTGAAATTATTGTACCTTAAATTTAATATTCCGTAGACAGTTGCTGCCATGACCGGATATCTGATCATCATAGTGCAAGTAGAGTTAACTGAGGTCTAAGTCCATTTTATTTTAAATCTGAACTGTCAACTTATATATGAAGTTTCATAAACTATTTTTTTTACAAACTTACAAATAAACTCAAATTACAATAATCATTATAAATCCAAATTTCTGGAGAAGAGGAGGAATCAATTTTTAAATAATCAATAAAACCACTATAAAAGACGTTTTCAACAAGTTACTCAAGAAACATTCAAATTTTATCTAGGATTTATAGCAGTCTACAAGTCAGAATTATGGCCCTCAGAGCATGCACATGAGCATGATTGACCGCCCAAGGTTGCCACTCCGTTATTGCCAGATCAGCTGTTATTACACAGTGAACCAACAGATGATGCTTGCGACTAACATACTTCCTATATGTGCAAACCTAAATTAAAGCAAAACTAGCACCGGCCCGCCCGAATGCAGGTTTAATAAAAAAAAAGGCTAGGAATATGTTGACGTGATATTGGCTTTGTAGGAAGCCGACGAATCGTCTGTCCGCGAAAAATCACTGGGATGTTGGATAAAAGGGTTGGGTTGCCAGCAGTGTTCGTTGTGGTAAACAATACGTTCAAATCATAACTAGAAAATGAAAAGAAAGATTAGTGATTTCCATTTGATTCCAACTACCTTTATTGCTTACTTTGACAGATACGCGTATTTCGTCTACAATATGCAGATTTCTTCAGTGTCTTTTACTAATACAAGACAAATAACTAATCTTTCTTCTCATTTTCTAGTTACAGGTATTCCACTAAACGGCTCACACTCTCCAGGCTTAAATCTTGCTTTTCTGTGTTTTAATATATTCTCCATTCAACGTTTGCCGATTTTTCATGGGTTAACCTTCACCCGCACTGACAAAACTACCCATGCAGCATCAATCATAGTAACCCATGAGTCAGCACACAAAATATGACAGCTCTTTTAGTCGAACTCTAACCGTAAAAACAGTGAAGCAACTCCGTTCAGAAATGTGCGCGTTCAAAGAACGGCACCCCGCCGCGTCGAAAACGGACATCGTGCGGCACTTTGTGGTCGCCGGATATGCCCGTTCCGGCATCTACAACATCTTGGCACTATCACACAACAATGAGAGCATCGAAAGAAAGCCCGGTTCCGGACGATCGACGACCCAGAGCGACAAAATGCTTCAAAGGATGATGAAGAGGAAGACCGAGGGAAAAGTGGCTACATCGCTGCGCCGGGAGGTCGGTTCAACCGGCCAAACAGTGAAAAAGTACCTGGCGAACATGAACACACTTGTCAGATCTCACTTTTCCCGGCGAATTGCGTCGCGGTGATGATGTACGATGAGCCTATCTCACCCTAGATGGCAACGACTGGCAGGGCAATTCCCCCACGAAGGAAGTGAGCTCGGAAGTGAAGTTCATTTCACACACCAAGTTTTCCAAGAAGGTGCTGTTGTGGCTGACAATCAGCGAGAAGGGGATGTCAAAGCCAGTCTTCCTTTGCTCCGGACTGGCCGTGAACGGGGAAATTTATAGTACGAAATGCCTGCCGGAAGTTGCGTCGTTCATCAAGAAATACCATAAGGGCGAAGACGCGGTGTTCTGGCCGGATTTGGCGCCAACCCACTACTCGAACGAGATGACTGAATATCGATGTGATACCCAAGTCGGTGAACCCGTCCAACGTCCCTGAGCTACGTTCCATCCAGAATTTCTGGGCCAACCAACCCGAAGCGTAAGATCTACTCCAACAATTTTGTCGCGAAAACTGATGAAAAATTACATGCCTAGGGCCAAGGGCGTAGAATTGTTTTGCAAGTGACGAATTTCACGCTAACTCGTCTTCGTGATTGGCAGCACCCTCTCAGGATCCAATGAAACTTTGTGGGTGGGTAGACAATGTCTTTTCAAGTAAGTTTGCATACTTTGTTTTTTTTCAAAAATTATCTAGACTACCATTTAAAAAGGGCTTAAGTTTTTTGATCGATATTTTTTTAAAACAACGTAACTCAAAAAGAAAAAGACTTAAAAAAATTATATATGAGTGACTTTTAGAAAATTGTCTTTACTTGTATGAAAAAAAATTGAAAATATTGCAATATCGATTCTTACACGCCTTAAAAAAAATTCAAATTTAAAGTCAATTTGCAAAAAAAATGGCTACCTTAGAATTAGAGGAAATTATTTTTTAATAAAGGCATTTTAAGTGACTAAAAGTTCACCATACATTGCAAGATGGGCACTTTAAAAAAAAAGTTTTTCTAACAACAAATTTTTCATGTCATCATAACTCAAAAAGGAAAAGACTTACACAAAAATGATGAATTAGTAACTTTTCAAAAATTGGCTTAGCTTTTATGAAAAAAAATTTAACATCGATTTGTAGTACACAGAGTATGTGTAAAGCTTATAATAAAATGATTTGCAAGATTTAAGAGTGTTACCTTCTTACCCCTAGATTTGGGTATAATCATTCAATATAAGTATGTTGATTTGAACGTGAAATGAAATAAAAATTGTAGTATGCTATGTAAAAATGTTCTGATTTTGCAAGAATAAACAAAACCAAGGTAACGCATAGTTTTACATACGAGCTACCTGAGTTTGTTCAGGTCATTCTTGTAACGAACTTTGCCAGCGACGGAGGTAGCAGTAACTTCAAGCTTCGCGTTCAAACAACGCATTCGAGCAACGGTGTCCGACAGGCGATTGGATTCCAAAGAAATTGGATTCGCCGTGGAAAACGGGTGTCCCGCAACAGCAGCAACAGCAGTAACGACGGAATCAAACCAGTCACCCCAAGCGAACGGTTTTGAGAGTTGGCGTTCGACTTGGCGGGCGGTGGTTCAACAGCAGTGGCTTACAATGGACCATCTGGAAGCAAACCGGTTCGTTAGAGCACGAAATTCACGACAATGGTCGAGTTATTAGTACGAGACACTGAAGAAGTCACATTGTAGACAAAATACGCGTATCTGTCAAGATAAGCAAAGGTAGCTGGAATTAAATGGATAATACTAATCAATCATAGTCTTTTTCATCATAGACTCTCAGCTATACCACAGTGAAATGTTTCATTCCTACGTGCAATATTTCAAAAGTTACAATGATTTGAAGATGTCCGGATTAATGTGGATACAGACCTTATAAAAATTTAATTTGCTTGTGTGTTTCGTTTTCCTTATTTATTTGTTTTTGTTTTTTTTTTTTTTGTTCCGACAATTTGAAAAGCTTCATCGACTCCCAATAGCATTCGGAACCGGCAAAACGCAAAAAATGGAGCCCTGACCATACCGCACAAAGCTGTGGTGTTGGTGACAACTATCTGAAGAAACTACACAGTCCCATTTCCATGTTTCAGCAGAAAGAAAGCTGTTTGGACCACGCACAAAGTTTGATTGGTTTATTTTATTGGAGAGACAAAGTTATTTTTAAAATTGCTTGGGAGCAGATTTGGATCGTTTATGTCAACAGCGAAGATAAATGGAAAACTAGGAAAATTTAAAGTGGCACACATTACATTACGGAAACATTTTTTCAAACTATCAATAGTATACGCGAGCAAATTCCTTTTAATTCCACTAGCTAAAGCTTATCATTTGACAGATAGACCTATTCCATCTGCGACATTTTTAGTACTCAGGAACAAATAGCTTGATAACTGCCCGAGCAGGAAAAAATGACATACAAGTTCTGAGACATTCCATACATTGTCGATAATGTTGTATGCAAATGCTCGTCTTCGTTAGAACTATTTCATGCAAGTTGCTGCTTCGTGTGGAATGAAACACAACTTCACATTCTCTTATATTTACATCACAATGAAAATTCAGATTTTTTGTCAGTTTATGAATACCTAATTTTGATCTTGAAAACTGCCATTGGAATTAAAGAGCACAGCATAAGAGGTAAAAAACATAGAGTTCTTTTTCTTCCAACAACAGATATGCTGCTGCATAACAGTAGCGAAATCTGGATAATTGATTTTTTTTTCCAACAAAATCTTCATATCTTAATAACGTCTCTGTCAAACAAAAACAGCTGCGAATTGCAAACGGTTGTAATACGTCATCAAATATGTTTGATGAAAGTTGGTCAAATAATCAATTTCCATATTTTACCAAACAATTAAGTCGAATAATTGCCAAAAGGAGGAGGAGACAACAACATATCAATACCTAATTCTGATCTTGATAACTGGCCGTGGTATTAAAGAACTCAGATTAAGAGGTAAAATACCTAAGCAAAATACCTAAGAATTGCAAGCAAAATATCTCTCGAGTACCAATACTTGTTATTTTGGATACCTGGGAATACCTGAGAGGTACTATTTTGGTATTGTCTTACCTCAATGTGGTATTCGCATGATGAATCCTAGAGGGTTTGAGCTGTTTAGTGGAATACCTGTAACTAGAAATTAGAATAAAAATTTGTATTTTCCATTTAATTCCAACTACCTTTGCTTATCATGACAGATACGCGTATTTCGTCTACAATGTGCAGACTTCTTCAGTGTCTCGTACTAAGTCGAGTTATTAGTACGAGACACTGAAGAAGTCTGCACATTGTAGACGAAATACGCGTATCTGTCAAGATAAGCAAAGGTAGTTGGAATTGAATGGAAAATACTAATTTTTCTTCTAATTTTTAGTTATTCGCATGATATTGTGGGAACAATTTTATGGTATTAATCTCAGGTATTTTACCTCTTAATCTGAGCTCATAAATACCAAGGCCAGTGAAAACAATATGGCGCATCGCGGTTGACAGAAAAAAAACCAAACCTCGGCTACAACACAGCTAAACCGATATTTCGGCATGATAGGCAGCTGAGGTCGGTTGAAGTTTGTTTAACGTTTGTGCTCGGCTCCAAGTGTTGTGGATAATCGGTTTAGTAATGAAGTTTCATTGTCGATATTTCAGTTTCAAGTGATGCTGCGGCTCGGCATTGTTCGATTTTTCGCCAAGTTATCAGTTAAGTATGAAAATGCCGAGTTAATTCAGCTAAATGTTAAACCGAGCCCGTGAATAATTTTTAAGTGTGTACTTCAATGACAAGTGTTCCCACTCACCCTCACTGCATAAATTTGTAACGAACCCTGTAAATTAAAATAAAAACTAAATCGGATATCGAATTTGAGGATTCTTGTTTTCACATCTTGTTTTCAATTTGATGTTGCCATCGAAATTTGTGTTCGAATTGCTATCATTTACTCTTGAGACCTGTCAAATGGCTGACATGTTGTTACATTTCTATTTTTATTCTCAAATCTTGAATGTTCTAAATGTGTTCGATAAAACCATTAAATTGTATTTGTTGTCATTAGTCATTAGTCCTTAGTATATTACGAAATCTAACGTAATTTTGACTGTTCCTCTCATATGTATTAAAGTAGATTTCATCAAGCGGATGGCTGTGTGCCTCATGGCTCGGTGTTTGGGGAAGGGATATAATATATTTTGTTAACGTTGATATTGAAGCACATGGTAGCTATTTCCCAGTTAGGTCAACCTGAGTTATAATTATTAGGTATCCCGCCATTGCTGCAACTGTCTGGAAAACAAAAGATGTTTACATACTATAATTGTTGTATTTATATTCTCCGTAAGCGGAGTTACGATTATGATTGTAGAAATAGATGTTCGCTCATCACCATGAGGCCCAAGGTGCCACTATTAGTGTCCACTCTAGGGCATCATAATGAGATGGTTTTCTACATCATAAGATTTTATTTTAATACTCTGTTGCACAGTTTGACGTCCACTTAATCAATTAAAAGATAAATTAATTATAACAATTATTACTACAAAACGGGCGATTCAATCACAATCAAGTGCTTACACGGTACCTCATAAACAAACGACATGTCAATCGAGAACAATCCAAGAATTGAAATCTTGAAACTACTATGCAGCAATTCCAGTGTGAACATTTCGATCTGAAAAGTAAAATAAATGAAGTTATATTATTTTTGCCGCTTTCGCTATATGCAGTGAAATATTACACTTAATGCTACCTCTTCGTGCAGATCGGTTTGTATGAACTCATTAACCAATACGCCAGGTCGCTCAGCCTACAATAAAGCCTAATAAATCACAAGAAGTCAATTGTGAACTATCTTACTCTTCTGGTTAGTTGTGCACATATCGAAGCTCTAAAATAGAACTGATACATAAAACCAATTGCGTACAACAACGATCCAAAGTATGCGATGTATTCGGTAGAGATTCCTCGATGAAGGTTATGCACAAGAGTTGAATAGATATAGTAAAGCTTAAAAAAATCTTCACTTATTAGGTTATCTGTAGAATTCATAACTTGCATTCTTACCATAAAATATATCATTAAAAACTCATACGATATCAAAAAGAGCATTGGAAACTGCAATACACCAATTAATATCTGCACAAGTTTGTTTGTCTTATGATGCAGATAACACAGGCGGTTTATTTCCAGCGTAACTTTTCGGCATATTCTTCGTTTTTGCGATTTGTGTCCATCCCAGTAGCCTGAATTTACATCGAAGTCACATAGCAATCCAACGGCATGGACAACTCGATGATTTATGTTGCGATACAGCATAGAACCCAGAATAATAAAACAGTCAAAAAAGCAGATGATAATGATCATCAACAGTTTTACACTTGTAAGCATTAGCATTTTACTTAGAGATTCAAACGTTGTTTCTTTCGAGAACATAAGGTAGATGAAGTTTACCCACAGATAGTTTAGAATGTGTACGAACAGTAATTTTTGCCTGAAATTTTCTAGCAGCACATGATCTAAGGTGGAATCGTCATTCATTAATGTTGTGTATAGAAAATAAAGTTGGTTTAAAACCACTGCAAATTGCTTCCTGTTCAGCAAAATAGTTATGTAACAGGAAATAACACTGCTGAAAATGAGTGCTCCCTGTACGCTAGCGAGCATTGTGTAAAATTTGTATCCGGCCCTTTTTTCAATTTTGGAACTCAAATAACACCAAGGAAGCATAAAGGACGTCATGGTTAGTAGCAAAATTGACCAAAGAAGAAACTTTCGTGAAAGTTGAAACGTTTTCTTTTGAACATCACAATCAAACGGTAGCAGGCCAGAGAACCGAAATAAGTTAAACAGAATAGTCCAAAATAGATTCAGATTAACGGTCATGTCGTCAGCTGACTAACTGTAGGGTCAAAGTTTTGATGTTCTCAAGTAGGACAACTCTTTAATGACATGAATAAATAAACGTCACGAGCAAATGTTTTCTTTCGTATATTTATGTCGCCACTGGAACCTAACGATGGCTCTTAACATAGTACCGAAAATCTACTACTATAGTTGTTTATCGAAAGCATTCTTAAGCTGTACTATTGTAGATATATGATTGTAACATATGCCCAAGGAGTTCAAAATGTTTTCTAACCCAAACCATTCCCTAATCGAATCGGAAATCGAACCCATCCACCATGGTCTTGCGTGGTAGCGATCGCATAATAAATATACATGATTAGGAAATAATTGATGCGTATCATCAAAACAAAACTACTCAATGTATTGATTAACATGTGAATGGAATCATCTCAACAGTTTGTATTCATTGTTAGTGTGTCAGAGAACCATAAGTATTTTTTTCAATAGAAATTTTCCAGTAAAGCCAAACAAATACAAATGCGATAAATGATTCAACCAAAGTATTTATGAAATGTAAATTATGGCATTTTATGGAATGTAAATTATGAAGTATGCTCAGGCTGCATTCATGTCTTTGTATGGCATTGAAGATATGGCAATATCCCGATATCATCAAGGCCAGATATAAATCTTGCCATTTTCCACGCCCTGTATATGGTTTGCCACTATGTATCATTGTCAAAATGTCGACTAATTAGTCAACATCATGCAGGATGTCTCACAATAGGTGTCACTAAAACCAGTCTTCACGAACACACGAGCGGCGCTGAGCTTGAGCTTGGCTCTCACCAGTGCGCGTTCATCCAATACGCGCTCTCCTTCTCGTGTTTATGTTTATTGAGCACATCAAACATGAGAGCAACAGATGAACGCGGTGTTCGTACTCAGATTCGAGCTCAAGTGCAAAACTTGAGTTTGAACATCAGGCGTAAAACTCGAGTTCAAGCGTAGTTGTTGGTGCCTCTGCTCGATCACCGACGGGCGCGAGGCAAAGGCTGACTAGTGTTCTGACGCAGACTACGTCTTACAGCAAGGGTAGGGTGACAATTGAAAATCTAAAAATTAGCGACCGTCACGAAATATCATTACCAATTAAACGCTTATAACTTAATAAATGCTAGATAGATTTTCGAGGTGTTTACACCAATCGGTGGGATATTTCTCGCGTGTCAATTCAACAATCAAACATTATCCACCAACAATTTTAAAGCTATTGAAAATAACGAAAATAAAGGGTGACGTCTTATAATGTTGTTTTGCAGGCTTAATTTAGACCGATGCTAAGAGGACCGAGAAGGTTTTAATTCAAATGCAGACCTCAAATGACCGATTCAATTTTGAGAAAGTTTGTTTGATTTGAATTTGTACTAGCATTACTTTCCATGTTCCTACCAATTGGCAGCCAGCGGTGGCTAAAACAATTTTAATCTGCTCTTCGTTGCATACCTTGACCATTGTGTACAGTTTACAAATGGCTACCGTCACGTAAAAATTGAAACACCGGACACTAATATCTCGATCAGTTCTTGATTGATTTATTTTTGAGTTTTTTGCTCTTATCAACTAGAGATTTTTACGAGTGCCATTTTATTTACACAAGTATTCAAGCTGTTATAAATAAGAGATGAATATATTTCGCGTACATATTCATCAATCGGCGTGGAAAATTTAAAGAATGTTCGTTCCGGCAAGGATTAAAAAATTTCCTATCACGGACAATGTTTTGATTTTCGAACATGATATCCCGTAGTAACATTCTCTGCATATTTCAATACGTACTGCTATGAACAGTTATTCTGATGTGTTAACGATTCGTGTTGGATAAAGTTTTACTTATAGGAAGAAATAAGTTTTGAGAAACAGTCTGAAAGTGAGAATAAGTGTACTGCCTAATGGTTTTGATGTCAACCGTATACGCAAATTTCGTAAGCGTGTTAAGATCGAACATACGGAACATGCTCCGAAACAACCATGTACCGATGCCGAGTGAGCTCCTGTTTATTGGGAGAAACTAAAAGCACTCGAGGTCATATCATCATTTAAACCAAACGGCCGTGTTTAGGATTACCAAATGCTTTAGAAAGAGTGTACAATAAAATTTCCCTCAATCTTACACTTGAACACTTTTTCATGATCATCAAACGAAAAAAAAACGTTCCTTGATGTCTGCCACAGTTTTCTTAGTAGAAAAAATACTATCCAAGACAAATAAGCTCAAGTAACAATAAATTGTTCAAATAACAATTTAACACACAATATTATGATATTGAATAATTTTACGAATTGGTGTAAAATATTGGATAAAACAGGTCTACAAGGTTTATTTCATAGGCAAATGAAAGCATTTATATACATACTGTTTTGGGTAGCATGAAAATCCGAAGTCCGAAAATCCGAAAAGAAAATCATCAGGTCATCAGGTCTAAATATTTCAATTGAAACAGCAACATACAAATGAAGCTTTAATTTAAGTTTTGTTCATCAGTTTTACTTTTTATCCAAATGAAATCTCTTCGTCTTAATGGCAAATGAAAACTATTTAAATTATATTTCAAACGATATTTGAATAATCATTATAAGTTGAAAATATCGTTTTGAACAAAAGAATCTGACACTTTATTCAAAATATTCTCCATATGAAGATATTACCATATATGTTCAACTGTTATTTCTGTGCTGCCATGTATATTTTTATCATTTTGCAAGTAAAAGGAAAAATGTGAAAGATTTTTCGTTCCATTTTTAAATTTAAAATCGTTTTAAAATTTGAAAAGTTGTTGGCAGTGATTAGTTTTTCTTAATTTTATCATTCATTGAATAGTATTTATGAGATGAAATTTTTCAGAAGCAAAAAATTCTCATCTCTATGAAAGACTCTAGGAGTGGAAAGTAATTTATTGCGATTTGATCCTCTCCCAATTATCTGTTGGGTTGATTTTTGGCATTTACCGACTATTTTACACATTTATTTATTAAGTATTTATGTTGTTGAAAATCATAAACTTGTTTTTTCAAATAACTTTTGATTGTTTACCCGATTTAATTATTTTGGACATGAAACAAGAAACCTTTCTCATAGTTTTCTTCTTGTACGAATAAAATCGTATTTTTCTCACAGAAAGTAAGCAGTTGGGTAACTTTGTTATATTTTTTCTCATACCTAGAAGAAGTAAGCATTAATTTGAATAGTCAATCTTGAAAATTGGTCGAAAGGGCCAAAAAAAAAATAATGGCATTTTTAGAAATCGTGATATTCTGAGCCACTCCATCCTGGGAATGGTCACCCTACTGACGATATAAAATTTTACAGGTCTTATTATTTTCGATAAGACACAAACCTACCAAATATTTCCGAGCTCTGCAAGCTTGTACATCTAGTTTTCATGGAACCAGAGGAAATATACGAAATATCAAGAACCGATTTTCAGACTCAAAAGTACTTTATCTTCATTGATTTTTTTCCCGTTTGGATCGATATTCCGGTAGAGAAGATCTAATATTCGCGAATAAACAACTTAAGCACAAGGCTATCAAACCTCTATAGGGTGATTGAAAACCGGGCGGCTTCTGATTAAATCCCTGTCCGACCGAAAACAGTTTGAGTGTATTGAACGCCGCAAGGAGCAAAAGGGAATAAAAACAATCTTTCGGATATGAAGCTGATCCATGCGCAAACATACATGTTTTGAGCGCGGCTGCGAGCGCCGCTGCGAACATGGCACAAAACATGAGCACGAAGCTTACGCTCGTGTTCATGTTCATTTTGATGAGTGCATGTGCGCACTTCAAGAGAGTGTTCATTTGAGAGTGTATACTTCATCAAACATCTGCGCTCGGCTGCACCTAGAAGACTGCCCCGAGGTGATCGAAAATTTTGAGAAGCTCCTTGAGTTGAATCCAAAAACTCGTTTCATGACTTTGTACAATTTGTACATAACACAGGATGTCAGCCCTTCGCCAAACATTTTCAATAGTGTTTGCTTCTCCGATTTCGACAATTCGGTTCATTTTGATTTATCCATGAAGCTTCATGGAATCACAGAGCATCATCGTCCTATGATTGCTCCTTTGATATTTCCTGCAAAGTTTGGCCAAGTTGATTCCACTAAATCGTTCTTCACTGACGGATCTTTGATAGAGGAGTCAGCAGGCTTTGGAATATTTAATGAAATTTATAGCGCCAATCGTAAACTTCAAGCTCCTTGTTCCGTATATGTCGCTGAATTAGCGGCAATACATTTTACGCTAGAAATTGTTGCCTTATTAACACCGGATCAGTACTTCATTTTCACGGATAGTCTCAGTTCTATTCGCTCATTGAGGCCGGTAAAGCACTCCTCGTATTTTATCATGAAAATACAGGAGCTTCTAAGTGCTTTATCTTCGCGTTATTTTATCATCACCTTTGTATGGGTCCCATCTCATTGTTCAATTTCGGGCAATGAGAAAGCGGACTCGCTTGCAAAGGTGGGCGCTATGGAAGGCGATATTTATGATCGAAAAATCGCCTTCAACGAATTTTTTCCTATTTTTTGTCAACAGTCACTCGTCAGCTGGCAGTATAAATGGAGTAAAGGAGATTGGGGGCGATGGCAACATTCTATCATCCCATAGGTGTCGAAGAAATCTTGGTTTAGGGGTATGGATGTGGGTCGAGACTTCATTCGTGTCATGTCTCGCCTCATGTCCAATCATTATTCTTTGAACGCTTATTTATACCGGGTTGGGCAGAGCGACAGCAATCTCTGTGAGTGTGGACAAGGCTATCAAGACGCAGATCACGTTATTTGGTCTTGTGCTGAACATCGTGAGGTCAGATCGGGGCTTTATGATTCCCTTCGGGTTCGAGGTAGACAACCCAATGTGCCAATTCGAGATATTTTGGCTGTACGTGATTTGGAGTACATGAAACTCATTTATGTGTTTTTGACTCACATTAGCCTTAGATTGTAGTTAGTTTAACCTGTATGTTAACTTTAAGTTTTTTTTTATATGTATGTGTATGTATGTGTTTTTTTTTCTTTTTCAAAAAATGTTCAAGTCAAAAGAAAACCATAAATTGTATAGTTATAAGTGTTTCAATAATTTAGAATTTAAATTTAATGTGTTATGTAAACCATACTTTACCATACTACCATACTCCCACCCTCTTTCCCATCCGTAATTTGTAATTCCTATTAACCTCGAGACGGCCGCGAGTAATAGGCTCTATCCTCCTAACTTTAGTTTTAAGATAAATGATGTATAAAAGTATGAAAATTTGGCTCTGTAAAGTTAATTCGATTGAGCCTGTACAAATAAATGACTGTTAAAAAAAAAAAAAATTTAACGCTCATTAATTACAGAAAAGATTACACTGTCTCTCCTAGACAAGATGTGCATGTACTGACCGGATGAACGAAAATAGCATCTTATCTCAAACTTAACTCCCATTCTTGACTCAACCGTTTTTCACCTGTCTCTGGCCACGTACCAGTTCCGTTGCCGACATGGCATTGGTGTAGACGTCTTTCAACTGAACCACGTTCACCCTGACCCAACCTTCGTTTCATACGGCCCTCCTATTTCCGATTGGCAGGACATTTTCAGCTTGTTCTTCTATTCCACTTCTGCCAGACTGATAGGGTTCGGTCTGCGGCCATTGAATTTGTTACGCCGTTTGATTGCTTCCGCTGCTTCGCCGCCTGTTAAGAGCGGGTTTTGATTTTGGAATTTTGAACACCTCGGCAGTTTACCACGATGGAACAGTGATCGATACGCAATCACAATCACTTACAACCACAATCACAATAGCAAACAATAACGTTTTGCGTAATACGATAAATCAGGGAAAAAAATCAAAACAATTGACGGAAGATAAAATTGTTTCTTGAGTTTTGATCACATGAATGCGTCGAAATTTACTTTCAATCGGGCTTTACTACGCTCGTAAAAGTGTTTTTATTTAATGTGAAGGTGGAAATATAGGTGAAACAATTGACGTGAAATTTGCTATAGAACACCGAAAAACGACAAAAAGGCACCCGAAGATGGAACCTAAATCTTGTCCCTCGTCGGGACCACTCAGTCTTCAATTTTATCTAAAGAAAAAAAATCACACACACATGAACTCTCCAAAATACAATTTTCACCAAAAACAAATGTGTTGTGTTTCATTCCGAGTGATCGCAGCAACCACTGACTTGAATAATGTGATTCCATTTATTAACGTCAAGCTGAATACAAGCAAAGTGCTAGTGCTAGAACTTCCCCTCACGAATCTGAGTTTCATTTTTTGAAGCATTTGGAAGACATTTCATTTCGGGCTCAAAAGAAATCGTTTTACTTTAACGACCACCGAACTGATATGGATTAAGTTACCGCATCGTCCCACGATGCCCAACGCCTATTTGCAGAGCAATAAACGTTCGTACTGCACTTCTTGCGTAAACACAGAATAACTCGCGTGCAGATTTCTCCAAGTCTATTGGGCAAACATTCCTACCAGCCAATGCCGCCGCCGCCGCCCATGCGCCGCAATCGGTAGAGACAGTTAAGTCAAAGTCAAATCAAAGACTCACGCCGCCGACTAATCTTGGCTTGGACACGTTCCATTTGTCCAACTTCGCAATGCCAGCATTCAGGGAGTGTCGTCCGGAATAGTAATGAGTAATGTTTGCCCCATTAGGGTTCGTCGGTTGGTCGTTCTCTTTTTCGTCCGTAGCGAGGACCGTTTATTGAATTCATTCTTCAAAGTTAAAACTAGCGGAAAAGCATTTTTCACAGGATTCGTCATCAAGCGATTGTTATCGAATGATTAACCATCTACCGCCACGGGGGGGAAAAAAACGACGGAGGTAATTGGGTAATGTGTATGGGGGAAAAAAATCTATTCTGTTTTGATGGGCCACATAGCCTCCTGAGTTAGCGTTTGCTGAAAAGCACTTTTTGGTGAATCATCTCATTGCTGTCTGTTGGTCGTCGTGAGAATCTGGAATCGATTTTCCATAAAAACTGTCGCAGCATCTTTTTTTTCCTGGCGGCCGTTGTCTTCTTCACTGTCTCTATTTTCGTACACTTAGCTCATCTAATACAAAGCACAATATCCTTGAGGGGAGAAGTCTGTCATACAGATTTTGCTCTCCTGGTGTAATTTGAAACACGCTCACATATACACTAAAGCGTAAAACTATGAGATTGTAAAAGATAAATGAAATGAATCACGGCTTGGGATGGTGAGCTTGTCTCAGCATCCCTTCTACTTCAGTAGATAAGCGGCTATGATAAAAACGGTCATTCCGAGAAGCTTGAAGTCAAATCCATATCGGCCAGCGGTATTGCAACCATCAACGTCGCATTGGCTACAGAATCCTTCCTGGATGTTGTCCAACGAGAACTTCCCATCGCAAACGTTCAGGGACTTGTAGATACAGCCCTTGATGATGGTCGAAGATTCGCTATTCTTCACATCGTACTTAAGATGATAGCACTTGTAGTCGCCACTTGGGAAACTGATTACACTGGGCTTAACCGTAAACAGCAAGGCGGTTGAGGCCAGAGCGGTTCCAGCACCACATTCCGTAATCTCCAAAGGTTTCTCATTTTTCTGTGCCTCGCTGCTCTGCTTGTCGGGATTCTTCACTTCAATACCTTGCATGCATTTCAAGGCGCTGATGGCTGCAAAAACGAAAGGAAAATTACATGTTATTAGTACCTGATTTCTCGATTTGACTACAATGCGAATAGCATACCTTGGATGCACACCGTAGCTAGAATGACTCCTACAATCAAGTGTTTCATCTTGTATCAAGATTGTTAATTACTTTTATGCTGATTAATATGAGCACCGTCCGATAGGTCCTGAACACGCTGCCAGTTGGGTCACGAATGAATTGCTGTCTGGACCGAGAAAGCGCGAATGCGTCGACTCTGGCTGGGCTAAATGGAGGGGCTCGTTTCGTTAATGTATACTACTATGGCGCATGTATACTCGTATTTGCTTTCACCAAAAGGTAGCTGACCCAGTCTTTTCGGTTGTTGGGCATTCCCCTCAATTTTCCAAAAATAGTCCTGTTAATCGTATATGGGAAAGCAGCTGAAAACGATAAAACGCACGTGAAATTTCCTTATTAACAGGTAATACTTGTTCCAGAGCTGGCACATCCACCCTACTTGCTGCCTCACTGTCTGAATGTTAGTTTCGTTTCACCTCGGGGCGCCGAGTTCGCTTACTGTGGAAATGATGTAACCAACAACAACAGTTCAATCAAGTCTGTTCCCGTACTCACTGTTTGTATGCTCTTATGCTTTCTGTTCGTCGACGAGAGAGAACGACGTCATCAGAAAAGGAAAATTTAAATTCTCGGTGCAGAATACCAAGAGCGAGAACAGACCTAGTCACTTGTTCGGGTGTTTGTGGTCACGCCAGTCAGTGTTACCCTTTTATGCATATTGAATTATAAAGTAGTTTAGTGCAGGCATTACCTCTCACTACATTAGGGGTGATTTAGCGTCGTCGCTTGTTGAAATGTGAGGGAAAATAAACACCAATATCATAACAACCGGCAAAACTAGTAATTTGTTGATGAGACATGATGACTCATTTCTATTGTCGTAAGAATGGAAACTCATTATGTTTCGTTCTTAGCTCACACCCTCTTCTTCTGAGCTTCCCACGATGGCTCACGATCTGATAGAATGCGGATATCATTGTGTGCAAAATCAAAAAGTTTGATTTGTCGCTGGCTGGTGGATGTAATTTGGCGCTAGATATTTAGATAGAAACCTTATTCATGAGCATTTAAGCCTCGGCTTGATCCTTTCATGTATTTTGGTGCTTTTCTCGTAAAGCTATGTCCATTTAGAATACGGATTAATAAAATCATCTGTATCTCGGTAACGGATTGACGTACAAATAAGTTTAATACACAAAAAAAAAAGATAATTCACTGTACTTTAAAAAACATGAAAACAAATCATTTCTCTTCGTTTCTAATAAAAATTCGCACTTTCTTCTTTATTCCTCCCATCAAACGCTGCACACCTCCTGAGTCAACTTCCTTGACACATTTTGGTGATCTGAGTCGCGTCCCGAGCCGTTTTTCCACTTTTCTTAAGCTTCCGCTTCATTATTGCCCAACATCTCTCGATGGGCTGGAAAGTTGGGTAGATTTATGTTTTTATCGATGAAATCTACGTTATTATCGCGGTACCACTGGATGACTTCCCGGCTGTAGTGGCACCTCGCCAAATCTGGCCAAAACTTCACGGGATTTTTATGGGCTTTAATGAAAGGTAGTATGCGGTTTTTGAGGCATTCTTTCTTGTACAGCTACGAGTCCATAGTCTTATTCGTCACGAACACTTTGGGCTTTGCTCCGCAGCTGCATATCCCTTGCCAAATCATCAGTTTTTTTTGGCAAATTTGTCCATAAAAGCAACCTCAACTTCGCAGGAACATCTCCTTGTGCCGTCGCCATGTAGACTTTTTGCCAGGAAGCTGACCGAAATCTATGTTGACATAAGTTTCATCGTCGATGAGCAGGCATCCTTGGTAATTCGTCAAAACCAGCTGGTACAATTTCCAAGCTCGAGTTTTGGTGACGATCCACGCTCTTTCGCTCCCTGAAACGTTTGAGCACATCATACACGGTCGATTTGGCGATTTTCAACGTTTTTTGCGATTTTTATTTCGGACCACGTTGGATTATCAATGCGGGTGTGTAGAAATTTTTCATTCCTCTCGGTTTCCATCTGGCATAACTTTTGACTCACTGCACGAAACACCGTGAAATTTATACCACAGAAAGTGGGCGCCTAGGTTAGCAAACCGCTGTAAAAGAATTCTTGTAACGATCGCTTTCCGCGCCGCTGCAACACAATAAGTGATTCCGGATTCTAACTGGACAGAACTTCAACAAATCTAGGTCATCAGAAAACATTTTGATAATATCTGACCATACATATCATATCAAACTTTATGATTTTGTAAGTCTGCGATGACATTCTGAGGATTTTGCGATTGATTTGGTAGGTCTACGGATGACATTCTGAGGATACCTGACCATACTGGCCACTAAAAAAATCAGTGGGGTTGTGTGCAAGACACGACCGGTTGACGTAGACTACGTTAAACCAAGTGATGCATTATAATGTCCGGGAAATTCTGTGTGGCTATTATTAGCTTTAAAAAGGTTTCAATTATTCGTGCCGGTCGCTTACCCTTACCGATAGAAGCAGTTTAAGTCACAATATGACGGGTGCGGCTCTTATGGGACATTAGACCAGCGTTTTGAAGCCAGTATGTAAGAAAATTCTATTGTACGCTCTTGAGATATTATTTGGTGGCCCTGAAAAGGGCCGTTTGGTTTTACGAAGTCAGTCCGTGGGAAAATTCTCTTGTACACTCTTTATAACTCTTTGGTGGCCCTGAAAAGGGCCTTTTGGTTTAAATGATGACACTCCAACAAACATCGGTGTTGAATTAGAGCTTGTTCAAACAAATTTGGAGAAGCTGTTCAGCTATTCTAGAAGAAACAGCTGAATAGCTTCTTCAAACTTGCTTGAACAAGCTCTAATTCAACACCGATGTTTGTTGGGACGGTCACGGTTGCATCGTATCACAATGGACTATCTTTAAGGCCTAGAAGATAGTTGAGGATCTGTTAGGAACATAAAATTATTTAATTAATGATAGTTTTGCTCATTCTTATAAAATCGCTTAACATTACTAAATGTTTATTCGTATGTCATACTGTGCCTAAATGGCCTGCATCTTGGATTTCTCACCATCGCCGGAACAATCAACAATGTTTTGCATCGTTTGGGGGATTTCAGTAACGACAGGCTGCGGAGGAAATTCTATAATACGTACTTACAAACATATATTTTGGCTGATGCCTTGTCTCCTTTTCAACATTCACCATTTAAATACCATTCCATTCGGATCATTTGTATACAATAGCTCTCTAGAATTCAAATTACGATAAAATTCGTTATCAGAAAATATCCGACAGGTTTAGTGATTGTTATGAAAACACAATAATCAATTGCAACATTTTCAGATGTGTAAGTGTCTCTAAAAATGTTCAAAGTTCAGGAAGTTTTATCAAACAGAAAATAACAAAAATTATCTTGCAGTTTTTATAAGGTTATATACAAGTATATAGGGTACATGTCCCTTGACGATTATGTAGCGCACGAGTACAATTTTAACTATAACTCATACAATAATTTAGCTAGAAACGATATTCAACTAGTTATACTTTTGCTAAGACATGCTTAATAAGGCGTTTGCTGAACTGGACCATGAAAAGTCACCAACTAACATTATTGAGTCGAAAACTTTCGATGGATATGGATATCATTAAGGATTCTTGTTCGGACGAATTTCAGTAAAGTTTGTTTATTTCATCGCTCCGGGCATTTATTTATATTATCGCTCCGGGCATTCGGCTATATTCGGTATACTATACGGAATATAAAGCTACTTTATAACATCTAAATGACTTTCTGATGTGATCAATCGGCCATTCCATTTCAAAACATTAAAATTCTCACTATATTCATTTAGTTATATAGGTGTTGGTATGAGTTAAGTTTTGATAATACCACTGGCTGCCAATCAACAATTTGAAACGAAAATCCCAATCAAACAAACTCTTAAGGTGAGAATAATAAATTAAAAATAGCAAAGATGGATTTGTATCTGGTAGGATTTTTCGGTGAAAATAAATCAAAGCAACCGGCAGGCTTTGATTCATTTTTACTGATTTTATGGATCCACTGTATAGTACACTGTTGCCTAGTAACGTCTTGGCAAAATCCAATATGACTGCCAATCGACCGAAATGTAAGATAAACTTTTATTCAAATAACTCTATTAAATAAGAAATTGAATTGATTTATTGATTCATCGCGGGTTGCGCCAACCAGCTAGGAAAACAGTAGCAAACAGCAGCGTTTTTGCAGTCGTGACGAACAAATCGGCACTAGATTAAATCAAAATGGCGCACAAACCGAACGAAATATTAATTAAATTCTTATACAAACAACTCTCTGAACTGGATTGGTTGTCATCAACAGGACAGATTATTTATTAGTGGGTTGCGCCAACTAGCTGGGTAAAATTTTTACCGACGGCTCGCCCTCCATCGAGCACAACTCTTTTATTTTAATTAGTTGTCCTCAAAAGGACAGATTATTTTCACCTACTGCTGCTCGCCACCAAGGACGCTTTCCCCCAAACAGCAACGTTTTCAAAGTCACGGCGAAACAATTGCCACGATGAGGTAAAATGGCGGCTTGCACAAACCGACGCGATTGTGCGCCCCCATAATCCACCATTTAACCTCATCGCGACAATCGCTGTTTGGGAGAGCCTTGGTGCTTACCCCCACCAGCTGCTACGCGACCACCAGCTGCCTCTCTGCGACCAGCTCCGCTGCCGGACGAATGAGGCAGCTGCGACCAGCTACCAGCGACCAGCTCCGCACAGCTTCAATGCTGCCAAACGACTGAGGAAAATTTTTCCTTAGTGTTCGTTTTACACCGTTCTCAGTTGCGTGCGAGACGTACATGGAGAGACGAATGACATGATTGGTTAAAGTCTCTCTCTAATACAAAGAAGAAGAAGATGATGCAAGACGTTCCTTGCTTCGATTTGAAATCTGTGATAGGAAATTTGGTAAATTTATTCTGCAAAATGACATTATAAGACATCACCTTATATTTGCGTTATTTTCAATAGTTTACTATTGTTTGAGAATAATGTTTGACAATTGAACTAGAGCGCGGTAAAATTTCCGACCGATTGAGGAAGAAATCATGTAAATATATCGTAGATTATTTGAGTTATTCGCGTACAAAACGTACTGTTTTTCGTGACGGTCGTAATATTTTAGATTTTCATTTGACACCCTACCCTTGCCGTAAGACGTAGTCTACGTCAAAAGGCCCTGTGGGATCCGAGTTCCGCCGGAATAGTGGCCATATTCAAATCTTTTCCAAAACCAGGCTTGCGACATATCAAACTTCATGATTTTGCAAAACTTTGTCTTCGGAGGACATTCTGAAAGTGTCTGACTACACTGGCCACTTAGGGAGATCCTGCGGGATCCAAGTTCCTCCGAAAAAGTGGCCATATCAAAATATTTTCCAAAACCTGCTTTGCGACACATCAAACTTTATGATTCTGCAAAACTTCGTTTTCAAAGGACATTTTGAGGGTGTCTGATTATACTGGCCACTAAGGAAGGTCCTTCGAGATCCCAGTTCCCTCGGGAGCTATTGTGGTTTCACGGTTGAAAAAAGCTTTTTAGTTTTGGTTTTTGTTTTGTTCGATAGTGTGAATTATGTTGAATGACTCGAAAACCGATACTTCAAGCATCAAGGATCCAGATTCAGCCAGGTTGGAAAAGGACATTGATCCAAAGACAAAGTTTTGCAAACTCATGAAGTTTGATATGTCGCAAACCAGCTTTTGGTTACGATTTTAATATGGCCACTTTTTCGGAGGAACTCGGATCCTTGCACTCGGATCTCTAAGTGGCCAGTATGGTCAAGAATGCTCAGAATGTCCTAACAGATCTATTTTTGAAAAATCATAAAGTTTGATGTGTCGCAAGCCAGGTTTGGGAAAACATTTGAATATGACCACTTTCCGGAGGAACTCACACACCGGAGAGCCTGCAGAAATGTCCTCCAAAGATTAAGTTTTGCAAAATCATAAAGTATGATATGTCGCAAGTCATGTTTTTGAAAAGATTTGAATATGGCCACTTTCCCGGAGGAACTGTGATTCCGCAGGGCCTCCTTGTGTGGCCAGTTAGTCACACAGAATAAAGGGTGTATTCGATAAAAATGGCACACAGAAAATCTTCTGTAACTTTTGAATCGTATGAGTAAAAAACCTAGAAATTTGAGTAGATCCATAGTGTATTATTTACATCTGCCAAGTTTCATAGTTATACATTCAGTAGTTCCAGTCATGTCGTCGAAACAAGAAATTGTCCGTGAGAAAATTTTGTGCACTCACAATCAAAATCCAGGGGCGTCCCACCGGTGGATTGCTAAAAGGCTTGAAATTGCAAATACAACTGTGTCTCGTGTAATAAGAACCTTCAAGGAGCGTCTGAGTGTCCAAAGGAAGGAAGGGAGTGGTCGGTAAAGTGGTCCAATGGACAGTAAAATGGCCAGGAAAGTCGTACAACAATTCAAGAACCGTCCAAACATGTCAATTCGAGATGTCGCTAAAAAGTCAGTCGGTTTTGTGCAGAAAACCATGAAGCGTGCTGGGTTACATGTTTACAAAGAGCAAAAAGCCCCAAACCGGAATGAAAAACAAAACATCACTGCGAAAACCCGCGCCCGGAAACTTTACACGAAGCTGCTCACCAAATTCGGTTGCATCGTGATGGATGACGAAACATACGTCAAGGCCGACTTCCGTCAACTTCCTGGGCAAGAATATTTCGTTGCCAAGTCGAAGTTCGATGTTCCGAAGGATGTTCGAAAGAAGAAACTATCGAAATTTGCAAAGAAGTTTCTAATCTGGCAGGCGATTTGCGGATGTGGTGAAATAAGTGCTCCCTTCATCACTTCCGGAACAATAAACGGTGCGATTTACACGGAAGAGTGCCTTAAGAAGCGTCTCTTGCCATTCATTAAGAAGCACAAAGGATTTATTAAGAATCACAAAAGAGCAACTCTGTTTTGGCCTGATCTAGCATCCTGCCACTACGCTCGAAACGTATTGGAGTGGTACCGAGCCAACGGAGTCAATTTTGTGCCAAAGGATATGAACCCACCAAATTCACCGGAACTTCGTCCAATTGAAAAATTCTGGGCAATTATGAAAACGGAACTTCGCAAACATCCCAAAACTATAAAAACAGAGCTAGAATTGAAGAAAATTTGGGTAAAAACAACAAAAACACTGGGAAAATCGGTTGTACAAAATTTGGTGGGTGGAGTGAAAAGGAAGGTACGGGCATTCGGGATGGGAGACGAAATTGAATAAAACAAATGTTGTAAATCAAAACTCATTAGTAGTTCTTCATTCCCTGAAAATTTCAACAAAATCCGATAATCAGTTTAATTTTGATGAGTATATATGTGTGTGCCATTTTTATCGAATACACCCTTTATCCTTCGAAAACAAAGTTTTGTCATGTTCGTCTTCCTCTAAGCCATGTTCATCTTCCCCCTCTCGATCGGACGAAGTCAAGTTCATCAAAGGTATGTCTTAATGGTCATTACAGCTTGACGCATACGAATAGCTTGCTTCGTTGTAGTTTACATCCCGCGCAATGACGATTTTTCGAGAAGTTCTGTTCCAGAGTCGATATCCAGTAGTGGCATTACCAGTTCCCAACTTTTTGCATCCATTTTCTTACGATGTTTGCTCGAGATTCCGCTGTCGTAGAAATCTTCGGAAGAGCAGCTGCAGGGCTTTTGTTAAGTAAAAACGTACCTGTTAGAACTGCCTCTCTCCACATTGTTTTCGGCATCTTAGAGTCAATAAGCATAGTCCGGACTTTCTCCACAAAGGTTCGGTCGAACCTCTCCAAGACTCCGTTTTGTAGGGAAGTGTACGCTACTGTCGTCTCTATTTGGATCCGTTTGGCCTTGAAGAATCTTATCTGGTTCCTGGAGCAATACTCACGACCTTGATCGATGGTCAGCTTCGATATTGATTTTCCGAACATGGCCGTAGTCATTGCTTCAAATTCTTTGAATTTTTCGAAGACTTGTCGCTTTCTCGTCAAAAGGAAGTCCATTGCAAAGTGCGAATAATCATCGATAAAGCTGACAAAATAACGAAAACCTTCCCAAGATGCGGGTTCTATCGGTCCACAGACATCCGAATGTATTCTTCCTAATGATCTTGTCGCTCTATCACGCTTCCCATCGAATGGTTCTCGACACATCCTACCCTGACCCCAAGGTTCACAGAATTTGTGCTTATCCGGTTTGAACTCAAGTCTCAAATCTTCTCGCACCATCAAACTTCAAGACTTCGATTCCTGCTTTCGATAGCTTCTTGACCGACATTAGATTGTCACGGAGGCTCGGTACATAGTTAAAGCACATCTTTAACATGCAATAGAACTTCACAATTATTTGTTCCCAGGATGCACCCACCTGCTGGGCTTCCAAAAATTGTCCATCCTTAGACGTTGATGATAACCGGCTGTTGAACTAGTCCTAGCGATATGACATACATTTTCTTATTAACGAGGTTGTCACTCAATCCAGAGTCCAATTTAAACACGATCTTCCTGTCACACTGTCTCGCTTCGAACCTTCGCGATCTACCTTGAACACAACCGCTTTTGAAGTACTTGCCTCATTCGCATTTGCTCTGCCTTGCCTACAGTTTTTCTTCATATGTCCACCGTTCTTCTGTTTGCTGCCGACCTGATTGCCCACAAACGCCACAGGCTTGTCCTTCACGATGTTGCTTCGTTTATTCCGCTTTGACTCTTCGTCGATTAAACGGGTCTTCATTACCTTGTCCGTTAAATCTTTCTCTGGTAAAATTTCTAGAGCCGTTACCAGTACATCGTACGATTCCGTAAGTTCTATAAAAATCGCCCAAACCTGTCATAGTGAAAGAGGCTCAAAGCGTTTTTCGATGCGGCGAAGCAGCTCGCAGTGTGCTTTGACGCTTGTGAACGCCAGTAAACGCTGAAGTGGTCGAAAAAAAAATGGAGATCGACTCTGAAAATTTAATTTCACTCGTTTTCGCGAGGAGTGCACTGTGGGATAAAACCCTAAAGGGCGATACGGTCAAAATTTGGTCAATATCAACTTGACGTATTTCTTTCAATTTTGCATTTAAAAAACCTGAACACCCCTTATTTTGAAGGTGTGTGTGTGTAGAATGTTGCTCCTATTTTGGTTTTGGAATTCACTCTTCGGTTGTCAAAATGCCGTTCAAGCAAGAGGAGCAGCGTATCAAAATTATGCTCGCGCATCGCGAAAATCCGAGCTACTTGCACGCAAAGTTGGCAAAATCGCTAAAAGTAGCCAAATCAACCGTTACAAATGTAATTAAAGTGTTTGTGGAACGTTTGTCGACAGCCAGGAAGTCTGGATCGGGGGGAAATCGAAAACCGGAAGCCGCTGAGACGACAAAGAGAGTTGCCGGTAGTTTCAAGCGAAACCCTAACCTATCTCTCCGAGATGCCGCAAATAAGCTGGGTGTATCGTCTACAACCGTGTATCGAGCCAAAACACGAGCCAGACTATCGACTTACAAGAAGGTAGTGACTCCAAATCGCGATGATAAACAAAATACGACGGCCAAAACGCGATCCCGGAGGCTGTACACGACGATGCTGACGAAGTTTGACTGCGTGGTAATGGACGACGAAACCAACGTCAAAGCCGACTACAAGCAGCTTCCGGGACAGGAGTTTTATACGGCAAAAGGAAGGGGAAAGGTTGCAGATATTTTCAAGCACACGAAACTGTCAAAGTTCGCAAAGAAATATCTGGTTTGGCAAGCCATCTGTACCTGTGGCTTGAAAAGCAGCATTTTCATAGCTTTCGGGACTGTCAACCAAGAAATTTACGTGAACGAGTGTTTGAATAAACGTCTGCTGCCTTTCCTGAAGAAACACGGTTGTTCCGTACTGTTTTGGCCGGATTTGGCATCTTGCCATTACGGTAAAAAGGCCATGGAGTGGTACGCCGCCAACAACGTGCAGGTGGTTCCCAAGGACAAGAACCCTCCCAACACGCCAGATCTCCGCCCAATTGAGAAATACTGGGCTATTGTCAAGCGGAACCTAAAGAAGACCAAAAAAACTGCTAAGGACGAGCAGCAGTTCAAGGCAAACTGGCTTTCTGCGGCGAAGAAGGTGGACAAGGTGGCTGTACAAAATCTGATGGCAGGGGTCAAGCGTAAGGCCCGGCAATTCGGATTTGGAAAAGCGGAAGCCCAACTGAATATTTTTCCTGAATTTTATACTAATTGAACTTGAAAAAGAAATTTAATTTGATTTTTTAAATAAACGATTTCACCAATTTACACGCGTTTTCCCTTGACCAAATTTTGACCGTATCACCCTTTAAAACAATACCGGAACAGAAATATAGTAGATAAACTTTGGCGACAAGTTTCGGCTGAGTTGGGAGCAGATGCAACCAGTAAGTGAAAGCAATAATTTAGAGTGCAATTAAATTAACATTCATTTCTACTTTTCAGCGGAGGCGGTGAAAAAGAAGTGGAAAAACCTACGGAATTCTTTCAGCAAGGAGTTAAGGAAAATTCCGGAACGGAGATCCGGCGATGAAGGACCACTAAATTTTGAAACATACACCACCTGGCCATATTTTTATTCGATGCTGTTTCTGAAGGACCAACTGAAAGCACGGAAATCCGGTGGAAATCTTTCGGCGGGTGGTGGTGCAATTGTTGATGATTTGGAGGACGGGGAGCAAAGTGTAACCGGAACCATTCCTGAAGAGCAACATGAAAATGAAATTCCGGAAACTGTTGAGATCGATTCTGTAGCAGACGTCGTTCCTCAAATGAGCTCACATCGATCGAACAGACCAGGAAAGCGGGGTGTTCAGCAGCAGCTGGTGGACATTGAGGCTCGGAAGTTGAGATTGCTCGAACGAAAAACAATCAAATCCAGTGCTGGTGATGATGAGGATGAATCGTTTTTCAAAAGCTTGCTTCCGCATGTGCGCAAACTGAAACCGGAGGAAAAGTTAGATTTTCGGATGGAAGTGCAAAGTGTCGTACAAAGGTATGTGTACAAGAAAAACCGATTGCTGAATGATCCGAACATGCACAGCATTCGAAGTTTAACGCCGCTGCAGAACCATGTGCCCTTTTCCGACGTTGGGATCAACACGCCCCTGTTACCATTTCAACAGAGTACTCCACCGAGACAACAAGAGGCTGAAATAATCACAATGGAGTACCATAACGAACCGGTCGCAACTGAAAATCAGTACTCCACCGTAATCTCAACTGAGAGACCTTACTACTCCGTAATAACATCGCCTATCTCCAGTTTGACATCTCAAAAATGAATTTAATTTTAAGCTTTTTTACATTTATTTTTATTACGTTGAAATACATGAATTCAAAACAGATTTTATAGTTTATTTCTGTCCATAAAATCTTTGAAATAATTACGTACACAGCGTCCAGGGTTTGTACGCATTTTGTTGCATGTGGTCGTATTCTTTTCAGTTCTTGTTCCATTAAAAACAGAAGCCTCTTCTAGTTGTGCATCAAGTCCTTCGTGGTTAATGATAACGTTGTGAAGAATGCAAACTGCCTTCACAATATCATCTGCGAGTTCCGGTGATGTCTCTATTGGTTTCCCTATAATTCTCCACTTTGCGTTCATGATGCCGAAAGCACATTCGACGCATTTTCTAGCTCGAGACAATCGTGAGTTGAAATAATCGCGGGATGCTGTTAGTTGCCACCGTGGGTATGGACGGATTAAGTTCCTCATCAACGGATACGCTTCGTCCCCAAGGAACACGTACGGCATTTTCAACCTCATTCCTTGGTCTGGCAGTGAACTGTCTTGAGGAACGTTTAGTTTTCCTTCGATTAACAGCCGGTACATGTCGGAGGAGCTAAATGTTCCAGCGTCGCTTTGTTTGCCATACCCACCGACTTCCACCATTAGAAACATACAATTGGCGTCAGCCACGGCTTGTAGAACAGTTGAGTGATAGCCTTTGTAATTATAAAACATTGATCCGGAGCCAGCTGGACATCTGATCCGGATATGTTTTCCGTCAATGGCACCGATGCAATTTGGAAAGTTCCATTTGGCCCAATACTCGTTCGCCACCGATATTAACATTGGCGCTGGCATATAAATAGGCTGAAGAACATCCCATAGAGCTTGGCACGTTTCGCGGACTATGGCTGCAACTGTAGAACGGCCCACGCGGAAGGAAAATCCGAGGGTAGTGAAGGATGATCCGGTTGCTAAGAATCTGTAGAAGAATACTAAAGTTGAATTAAAACGCTCGGTGGGTTATATAAATCAGAATATTTGAAATCTGCCATACCTGATAGTAATAATTAAACGTTCAGTTCGTCCAATTTTGCATTAATTTGTGTTTCACCATGTTTAGAATCAAATCAAATGTATCCATATTTATCCTAGTATAAGAGTGAAACTTATCAGGATATTTACGGAGGTCGTCGTACAATCTACAGAACTCCCCATCGCGTTTTCTGTTTCGGTTTATAGGATGCACTGCGAACTCTCTTTTCTTGTCCATGACAAAGTGAAGTGTGCTTGAGGTCGCGAAATATTCTTCATCAGACGAATTCATGCTTGATTCACTTGATAAACTGAAATAATCTCGAATATTTATTACACTGACGCGTGCGGCATCGCTTAAAATCTCGCTTTCAGTATGTCATAAAACGCTTTGCTCGCCTCATCCCTTCGCTTTGATTAACGCCAACGCTTCGCAACGCGTCCCTACGCCATGAGCATGTCATCGGCCTTAATGCCAGCGACAAACTAACATCGCTCTCTTCAAGCTTCGATCCAGCCATACGCAACTGACGCATTAAATCTTCGAATTCCAACAAATAACCCCGAACCGAAGCGCTATCATTCAGGTGCAGTTCAGCTATTTGCTTCCTGATCAGAGTCTGCCTTCTTGCTGCTTTCTTTGCGGAAGTATCTTCGAGACTTTTCCCCATTGCTTTCACCGTGTCCTTGTCCCTAATGCCAGATACTTGTCTGCAACGAAGCCCATTAAAATCGCTTTAGCCTTCCTGTCCGTTTCATGAAATTTAGCAGCCACATAGGGTACTTCCTTTGTGATTGCGTTCCACACGTTTACCGACTCCAAATTTGTTGGAACGTCGTAGCCTTTTCCGGCAAATTGCAGGATTCTGTGCACCACAGCTTCTTTACGTTGGTCACCCATAACCTATTGAATAACGCAGAGTTTCGGAGACGAAGAACAAGACCAAGTTGAACCGGAACAGTAACGTTTATTTAGAAAAAGCTTGACAACACGTCTTCATCGATTGGTGATTGGATTAGGAATGAATAAAAAAAATTGAAACAACTCTCGTTGCTAGTTTTCAGTTGATGGTTGTTTGATGGGGTCCTCGATTGCTTCGTTTTTCAGTAGAATCAAATCAAAAACAAAGATACTAGTACCCAAAGGTACCGAAAAGCGCAAGAGTGTGTTGCAAGATGCAAGCTGCAAGGTGTACTTCGGACCTAGGGGTTCTACAACAGTAAACCGATTTCACATCGCTAGATTCATATGGATTGTTGCCCCAATCCCGTTTTCAAGGATTTGATCATCAAATCCAAAACTGATTTTGCTCGTAATCTTATGTCTATAGGAGATGTCTCGGTTGAAAACCTGTAAAATAATCAGGAAAAGTGTTATCAAAATAACACTGTTATTGCCATTTCGTCAAAAAATATTGAAACTTGTTCTTCATCTTCTGGAAGCGATTTCGCTTTAATTATCAAAATACTCAAGATAATCGTCAAAAAGCCTTCATGCACACCTACAATGGCCTGTTTTGTACGTAGGTAAAGTAATCATTTGTCGCATTTGATTTTTGTGTATGCCTTTTTAAACAGCATTGCAAAGTAAGAGCCATTTTTTTTATATCATCCGATTACCGAGGTTCATCCCGTTTTATTTAATTATTGGCCAGAATCTCTAATAGAATTGAATCCACTAAAGTTTCCTCTTTATTCTTATTAAGAACTTCTTTTTGATTTTTGTTTGCTTGTTTTCTTTTAGATTTTTCTTCCACAATTCCTTTTTCAGTTCCTTAATTTCTTCGTCTTGCTCAACCATCCGAGTAACACATCTTCATAATCTTGTTGAGAAAGCTTCTAGTCTAGAAAGCAAATCTAGTCCTGTAGAAGTATTCTCAACCGTTATGAAACTTGTGTGTTGCTTGGGCAATTTTTCCACGACCATAATACAATGAACCGGATCGTGCAAGTGTTCTTGATTTTCAAGAGCTGCCGGGAGCTGATGGTTTTTGACGTTGGAGACATTTTAACACAGCCAATTGTTGAAAGCATCCTGGAAAATGACAACTTCTTGAATACATCATTTTTCTTATCTCCGGCCAGGCCAACTACGTAGCATGTGCCGCAGAGAGGACTCCAAGAAATAGAGCGACTCAAGAGTGAGTGTCTGCAATCGCTCTACTAATTATAATCAAGGGAAGGAAGAGAACGTGGACCTTCCGTACCAAACGCTTCCATATAGAGTTAAAAAATGTGATAGTCTGTACATATTTTATCGTTGGGAGCATAGAAGCTAGAAACATTAGGTGATGCTCCTTGCCTGAGAGGTTTAGTCCTATACCCAATGATTTAATTATCTCCAATCCGCTCAACCAATCACAATGTTTTGTGATATAGTGGACGGATTATTATAATTTGAGATTACTCAATGCAGCCGTCTTCCAAATTTGGCAGATTGATAGGCATTCGGTGGAGACTAATCTGGTACTTCATAGCAACATGCCTAGAGGCGGACCAGAAGATTTGATGAGCTACCTCTCCCAGAAACTGGCGAACCCTCTGATAAATTTAAACTTCTTCTGGAACCTCTAGGAAATCAGCTCGACTTGCATGATAATCATCAGTACTTACGAAATTAATTTGATCTTCATCTTCAGGGAATACTGCGAAACAGATTTCCCAGAGACTTAGAACGATATATTTACTTTATATTTAAGCTATTCAAAATAATAGCATAGATTTGCAAAAATTATTACATGGCGGAATATTTTGCGTTTCATTTATTACTCTTGGCACTGCTAGAAGTGGTCTTCGTATATAACGTTACTATCCGGGAGATCACTATGTTGGCAAAATAGTACTGGCACAGATGCAACATCGACGAACGAGATGTCATTATCAATGTTTGCCCAGTAGAGCGTCAACACACGTAACTTAACAAAAAGTGTGTCGAAATCTCTTCCTCGTCTTCCTTCCGAAGAGGCGTTGACCAGCTCATGCGATGATGACTGTGATATGTAAGGAGAACCCTAGCAAAGGAAAATAACAAGCTGATATCATACAAGTAACAAGTTCTGTTATCTCAGTTATCGTTTTGATTTCCGCTGTTATCGCATAACAAATTTAGTTATCACCATTAGCAAATTTTGTTATCATATGTTATCATTTTGAACACACTATTTTTTATGTAAGTTATAAATTGAATTGTAAAACTATAAATATTTCTAGCACAGTAAAACAAGAAATTTAGCTTTTAATCAAAATATTTTTCTCAGTTATTAGCATGAGAATTTGATTTCAAATTGATAACATAATATTTGTTTGGATTTGTTATCAAGTTGTTCGTAGTGATAATAAAATAAGTTATTATTATGATATTCAACGAGTTTTTTTTTTTTTTTTTTTGTTATTCATTCTGTTATTTTGGCTGTTTATTCAGCCTGAATGATAACATATTCAGTTATCAAAAAATGTTAACCTGGTATTAGAACTTGTTATCAATTTGGTATAATCCTTTGCTCGGGAAGGTGCCTCCTTCATAGTGAAACTATGACTTTTCACTTTAATACAGGAATTGAAGTATGAACAGCATGATTCAATATCAATTTGCTATCAGCATTTCAATAAACTCTGCCATGAATATGAAAACAGGCCTTCCAGGGCCCTGGATCGATAGTTTATTTTTTTCAAACCCCTATGTATTTCCATCTGTGTAATGAGGAAACAAAATAGTTCCTTCATGTAGAATCCTGATGATTGGTAAAGTGTATGTTTGACATATAAAGCCAGCCAACTTCACTAGGTGTGAGCGGCCCATAACCTTCATTGACTCATTAATCATAACTAGTAATGGCTTTTAATATTAATGATTCATTCGTCAACGGCTGAAATTGATTAGTTCAGTTCATTGAACTAGTCGATGAACCTGATGAACTAAAATAGCCGCTAGCAAGCCGAATAGTAGTTATTGATGGGTATGACAATGTATGATGGGTGGTGATAACCAAAGTTTTTGTCACTCAATTACATTAGATGAGCCTAGAAATGTGGTCTTTTTATTGGAGAAAACGTCCATTGTAGATAATGACAATGCTAGAGCTATTCAAGATTGATTATTGTCATAAGACCGGTGGAAAAACTAATTACTTCCTGAGCGGGTTGTTGATTGGTTATTTGAAAAAAAAATCGGGTTGTAGTACTTTAAGGGTTGGAAATTGGCTATGTAAACGTTAGACGTTCACAATTATCAACTCAGCCTATGACCAAGCTTGATTGTGCTGTTAAAATTGAGCTATGGACGGTTGATGTAGTGGTAAGCATGGTTACCTCTCACACCAGTATTTATTCCAACCCAAGTTTTGAATATGTTTCGCATATGCATATATTATATCCTATTACGTATGACTTCATATGATCGGTATATGAGAGAGACCATCAAGGCACCCGATTGAAGCATATTGGATGGTGGCAGTGGGAATGCCAACTCTTCTGTAGGCTCTTTTCCTCACTCATTGGGGCATCCTCTTGTTCGATAGTTAGCTCGCATTTTTGACCAATTGTACTATCTTGTTTTTGGAAAGAGACTTTTTATAATCCCATTAATACGTATAGGTTTGGAAGAAACATTTCATTTTCTGTGTTATCTAATACTCATGCTATATTGGCAAAAATGCTAGATTTGGCAGAAATTAATGGGACAGTTCATTAAATTTCAGTCAGATAACGCCTCAATCTAGACTGTTGTATGTAAGATGGAAACATTGTTGCATGGCGCATGAAAGATTGCAAACAACTTCGTTAATTACGTTTCCTTTGGCTTAGAATCAAACGAGGGAAAATTTTACACGCCTGTTAAAATTCTGTTTCTGTGTAGTATATATCTTATCATCATCAAGCTAAACCAGTAGTCTATCAACATGTAACTGGTTACGCTTGTAGATCTTACGACCTTAAGGTCTGTATCCACATTAATCCGGACAACTTCAAATCATTGTAACTTTTGAAATATTGCACGTAGGAATGAAAAATTTCACTGTGGTATAGCTGAGTGTCTATGATGAAAAGGACTATGATTGATGTTTACATTTCATGTTTAGTATTCAAGATGGCGACGAAAGAAAAACACGAGCGCACGAGCGAATTTTGTACGGGTGTACGGCAAATCCTGACTTGTCAATACGGGACCTTGCAAAAACATTGGATTTGCCTAAATCCACTGTTCACGATGTGCTCAAATCATTTTCGGGACGTTTGACGGTGGAGAGGAAACTGAGAAGTAACGAAAACATTGGACGCGCTGATCCTGTCATGGACCGAAAGGTGAAAAGGACATTAACGAAAAACCCCAATTCTCTCTCTATTCGAACGGTGGCTCGTAAAATAGGGATGTCGCCTGTCCAAAAATGTCGAAAAATTAAAACAACGTTTGGGAATTAAGTCGTATAAAGTAAAAACAGTTCCAAATCGCTACGACAAACAGCAAAATCACAGGCTCGACGTTTGTACTGCGAATATTTAACGAAGTTTTCATGCGTTGTTATGGACGATGAAACTTATGTCCTGGAAGATTTCAAGCAGGTTCCAGGGCTGGCTTTTTATTCTACTATGACCAGAAATGCTGCAGCTGAGCATTTCAGAACAAAGAAAACATTAAAATTTCCCAAAAAATACCTTGTGTACCAAGCAATTTGCACGTGTGGCAAAAAGAGTAAATCTTCCGTCACTACAAGCACAATCAACAAAAAGATCTATCAGAAAGAGTGTCTGCAGAAGCGATTGCTACCCTTCATCAAAAGTCACAAAGAAAAATCTTTGTTCTGGCCCAATTTGGCATCATGCCACTATGCTAAATCTGTGATGGAGTGGTACCAAGCAAATCAAGTGAACATTGTACCGAAAACCTCAAACCCGCCAAATTGCCCAGAGCTACGACCAATCGAGAGATATTGGGCTCTGATGAAGCGGAAGCTTTCTGGAAAGAAGCAAGGACTCAAAGACATCAAACATTTCCACCAAATTTGGACAAAGACGGCTTCTACGATTTCTGAAGAGTCTGTACAAACCCTAATGGACGGAGTTAAGCGTAAAGTTCGAAAATTGTATGCAAATACCGAATAATTATTTTTTGCCTTCAGGAATTGTTAAAACACATCCCATGAATCTGAAATAAACAACTACGACGCAAATATAATGCGCAACTTATGTTTTATTCATGTTTTGAGGTGTCCGGATTATTGCAGATACAGACCTTATTACAAAGAAATGTTACACACATTCACAGAAAACCTATCCGATTAGTTCAAAATGGTATTCAAATAGCACCAATTAACCTTCCGGAATATGTTCTGAAATCATGAACTAATAAAACATATATGATCTTCAGACCTAACTCCATGAAATTTTTACACAAAATAATACACATATCTCTGGTTACGATTGTATATTTTAACACAAGTTAGATTTTTATAACCTAGAACATCTGTTTTACACCTTACTTTGTTTGATTAAGTTCAAAGAAACCTAACACATCCAAAAACCTTTGAATGATTATTTGTTATATTTTAGGTTCTTGAGACGTATATTCCAAGCAGCTCATGCTGGTCGACAAAATCCGAAAAAAAGTCTTGAGATCCATACCCACCGAAAACCGTATTTTGGATCAAAAATTAAAATTTCGTTATGTTTTTAGAACCACTTAAGTAGCTGCCTCAGAAAAACAGCAAAGTACAATCAATCCCCCACTAACGAGAATCCCCTTGAGGAGGGTCTCAAATGATATATGGGGTTTAAACTTCTTGGTTTCATCATAGAATATCTCGTGATCGATAGCATGTAGAAAGTTCCTTTCTCCAGCATAATTGTTCAACAGAGCAAGTCCTTCAGGATGGTAAACTTAAAAGTTCAGAAATATCTCACTACGCGGCGCTAGTGTTCATGTAAAATTTCGGAATAGCCCGAGTCTAGGCATCCTTGACATATAGGAAATTGGCGTCTTGGACAAATTTGATTGAGTGGCTGAGGCCGTTTGGAAAGTGTAACATTAGTTTGAAATTCGTCCGCTACGTGGTGCAAGTGTACATGTGAACTTTTTGTATCACCTGTATCCTGAGATCTAGATCATTTATGAATTTACTGTCTTCGGGAAAGTTGTTTAAGAAATCATGACCTTCCAGACAGTTGACTTAAAAATTCAGAATTATCTGGCAACGCTACGCTAGTATGCATGTAAAGTTACTGAATAACACGGATCTCGAGGTCCTTAAAATATTGCAAGATGGTGTTTTCGGCAAATATGTTTGAGTGGTCAAGGCCTTTCGGATGGTGTAAACATTAATGTACATGTGTACTATTTTTGTACATGTGCACTATTTGTATCACCTGTATTTTGAGATTTAGACGAGCTATGAATTCACTGCCTGAATATACTAAGTAGGGAGAGGATCCCGCCGTTAATTCACGAAATGTTATCAACAGGGAGTTACCAATTCCACTCTACCCATCAAAATTACTTCAATCCGGTGTCCGGGCGGTCCCTTTCCTATCCATTGTATTCAAATTATATAGAAAAATAAACATGAAAGACATTAATAATTGTCTAACCATAGCTTAAACGCTTGTATACCTGTTCTTTGAATAGATAGCGAGACATCCCAGCATCCACATGTACTTCAACACTCGAGCCACCATGTCTCTCTTTCTTCTTGAGTTCTATTCTTGGCAGATGCAGCTTTTCTCGAAGCTGGAATCTCTCGTCTGGATTTCAGTAACCAAATTTCCTCGCTTGCGAATCTTCGGAGTAGTAGACGTGCTAGGTATGTTTTCACTCAAGTGCTGTCTTGTCTGAGCTTAACAAAAGCAAATGCAGGGCCTTTAATCACACGTTTCAATGAATGAGAGCTCCTCGATGGTGACGTTAAATTAACTACGCAACGGAAGCGGCCTTGGTTCTAGTTCTCATTTTTTACATATAAGGATAGACTTTTCTTTTGTCATGATGTCAGTGGATTGTTTGACGAAATGGGCCTTAAACATAAACCAGAAGAGTGGCGACTATTCAACAATACTAATAAAGCTATGTCCATTTAGAATCCGGAATAATAAAGTCATCTGTATCTCGGTAGTTTAATAAATCAAAGCAAAGGTAATTCACTATACTTTAAGGAAAAAATATCAATACAAATCATTTCTCTTCGTTTATAATGAAAAGTCGCACTTTCTTCTTTATTCCTCCCATCAAACGCTGCACACCTCCGGAGTCAACTTCCTTGACACATTTGTTCCACATTATGGTCATCTGAGTCGCGTCCCGAGCCGTTTTTCCACTTTTCTTAAGCTTCCGCTTCATTATTGCCCAAAATCTCTCGATGGGCCGGAACAGCGGGCAGTAGAGTGGATTTATGTTTTTATCGATGAAATCTACGTTATTATCGCGGCACCACTAGATGATTTTCCATTGATGACGACCGAATCGGCCAAAACTTCACGGATCTTTATGGGCTTCGACGAAAGGTAGGCGTTTCGAGGCATTCTTCCTGACAGCTCCGATTGCATTGTGCTTTGTCACGAACACTGTGGTCTTAATCAGCAGCCGCATCTTCCTTGCCAAATCACGTTTGTCTGGCAGGTTTGTCCTAATTTGTCTTCAGCTGAAACTGCTGGAACATCTCCTCGAATGCCGTTGCCATGTTGGATGTTGGGCAGGAAGCTGTTCAAATCCATTATGACGTAGGTTTCAGTCGTCGATGAGCAGGCAGTCCTGGTACTTCGTCAAAATCTACTGGTACAATTTGCCGAGCTCGAGTTTCGGTGACGAAACTTGCTTCAACGTTCGGTTGCTTGCTGGCTCGATAAGAAGGATATCCTGCTCGCAAACGAATTCTGCAACGGTACTTCGAGCAACAGCGCATTTATTGCGATTCTATCCACTTCAGGTTTGCTCTGACGGTTCTCGACACATTCTTTTTCAGTTTGCGGTCATATGTTCCACTACGGTGGCTACCTTGAGTGGTCCACGCTCACTGATTCTGACCCGTTTTAGCGCATCTACACGGTTGATGGTTAGCGTTTTGCGATTTTCAAATGCGGTTATCACGCAGGGTATCTGGTTTAGTTCTCGGAATAGCTCAGACTCGAACTGTCGTCCAAGCTTGGCTGGGGACGTTCACCGTGAACTCCAAATCAGCCAACGCGTAAACTTGACGATTATCGTCAAACAATACACGTACCCGTCGGATGGTGGTGGTGGCCCGATCAAGTCCATGTTGATGTGTGAGAACCTTTCATCTGGTGTGGGGATCTGGATGATTGGTGCTCTGTTGTGTCGATGAACCTTTGATTGCTGGCGAGTGATACAATGGGTGACGAAATTCTTGCAGTCACGCCGCACACATTCGAAAATTCTTTGGAACGAACGGTCGAATAGCAAAAGTAGAGATGTACATCGGAATCGTCGGCAATCGAGATTGAAATGCCTTAAGAAACAACGTGGTATTGGTCGGTGGTTTGGTGAGGAACGAGTTGAGCTCAGGATCGTCTCTTTGTTGCTTTGCCATCAGCTCAAAGTCGATGGTTTCGTTGGTGTTGGAGATGACTTCAATGCGACTCAGCATTTCGGCAACTTTGTTTGCTTCACCGTGTAAAAAGTGAGGAGAGGCTTGTGGTCCGTATATATGTAGAAATCACGAGCGGTGAGAGTGTCCTTGAAGTACTTCATCGCTTCTTACATTGCATACAGCTCCCGATGGATTTTTGGTTTCTGTTGTTTAGCTTTCGAAAAAATTAAGAAAGTGGTTGAGGACTGAGTGGGTGATTTGATGCAACACCGTGCCAATTTCCATATTTACAGGCATTGATGGTGAGTCCGTTTTGTCTCAGCCACTCGAATACCAGGCAAACATGTTCTTTGTGTTGGTCGACGTCGTCGGATGCGATACAAAGGTCATCGACTTATGGAAACATGAATTCAAAATCACCCAAGATGTCATGAAGACGCCTCTGCAGCGTTTGCCCTGCGTTCCGGAGTCCGAAAGTCATGAACTTAAATTCGAACAAGCCGAAAGTCGTGGTAATAGCGGTTTTCGGGATGTCTTCGGGTGCAACGGGGATTTGGTGGTAGGCCCGCTAAAGATCGAAACAGGAGAAAACTTTTTTGTAGTGGAGTATGTTGGAAAAATCCTGGATATACGGTATAGGATACCGATCGGGAACCGTGATTGCGTTCAGATTTCTGTATTCACCGCAAGGACGCCATTTTCCGTTAGACTTCTTGACCATGTGGAAAGGGCTGGCCCAAGAACTTTTAAAATGTTGGCAGATAACTTGCTCCATCAAAAACCTGAACTCCGCAATCGCTGACCTGTGGTGATAATTTGATGAAAGGTTTTCGCACTCGTAGGACGGTGGTTTATGTTCAGGATGGTGATGTCTTGGTACTCCTTGAGGTTGTCAGCAAAAGGTGACTTCACGTCGAACGTGGTGATTGTGAGTTCGAAGAAGGCATTGATAGTTTGGTGTCGATCAGTTTGCTACGATTGAGATCCAACCAAGTGATTGGCGATTTAACATCGGCCATATTAAAAACCAAAACAAAAGAACGACGAAGGTCGATATCCACCCAATTTAGGTGAGTCTGGATTGGGCTTCCGTTGGCGGCGAAAAGTTGGGATTTCAAAGGGTGGACAAGTTCGCTTGGAGACGGGGATTAAGAATCGCTGAGATGTTTGTTGATCTTGGACGTGGATTCTTTGGATTTTTATCTGGTTTACATGGGCGTAGGGTTTATCATGTTGATTTATTGGTTTGGACGGCTGCCAGGGCATTAGTTTTTTCCGGAGCGCATATATACAGGCATCTTTCCGTCGTCAGAAATACAAGGAACATTCGGAATCCCACCTTTTTGTTCCTCGCACTTGCGAGCCTGAACTGGGCAAAGTACATAGCCAAAGATTCTAAAATACCGTGTCCGTACAACCTTCAGCACTAGACGATTCATTTTAAACAACAAATCGCTCGGTTTTTGATCGCCAAGCGTCATTCTAGAAAGCAAACTCGTCAAACGCTGAGTTTCCGAAGGCCGAACATGTGAAATTGCAGCGGCTTTAATTGTCTGCACACCCCCCAATGCAACGGAACTAAAGCTTATCGAAAAAGACTGGGCTATTATGAAGCACGCACTACAGAAGCATCCAAAGGAGGTCAAATCTGAGAAATACATGAAGAAAAAGTGGACTTCCGTACAGAAGAAGCTGCAGCCAGATGTTGTACAGAACCTAATGAGTGGAGTTAAGTGTAAGGTTATGGTATTGAAGTTGAATGAAATAAATATGCCAAAAGCTTACTAATAGGTTTTATTTTGTTGTCTGAAAGTTTGAAAAGGACCGGTCAACTAGGTAATTTTCTACAGCGTTTTTTTTCCGTGATGCAATTTGATGTGGGACACCCTTTATGATGATGCAGAGACCGAAGCTTTCGCCTACTTGAGAAGAGAAACTTCCTTTTTCACCCGCTTGGAAAAACAGATGAGAATGTGAAAAGCGAGAGACTATTATACGCTCACAGCAGTTTTCGCGAGAAAAGCAACGGCGATTTCTAATTTTCGGAGAGCATGAGTAGCTGATAAATCGTTTCTTTTTCAGTGAATCCTGGATGCCGATAATTATAATTTCACTTACTTTTTGACACCTGGCAATGCACTAGTCTTCATGCTTATTTTATTCTGACGTTATAACTCGATAAAAAGCAAATTTTTCTTCATATCGTGACTCCTCGTTTTTTGCTCCTCGGTTTTTGCTCCTCGTATACGATCTAGGTAGCAAGTTTTCAGTGAAAAATCGGAGATGAAAAAATATTTTCGTTGAATTTTGGAGAGAAATATTTTCGCATATGCAAGAGAGAGGATAATGAATTATCGGCGAAAAAGGAGAGATGAAAATGTGAACGGTTCGCTACTCATTGACAATTCGCTTAAGAGAGAGAACATGGTTTTCACCCAGCTGAGTGAGAATTTCGATCTCTGCGATGATGTTCATCTTTGCATGACATACTGTGTGGCCTATGGTTGACAACAATAACGATTTGTATGGAAGATTTTTTATTTGTATCCGGTAAGGGGAATAGATCATGAGGTTTTCTAATTCAAAACTGAAATAACCATTAATTTATTTAGCTAGTGTGCATTCTGATATTATGTCATCTGAAATTGTATAGAAACAATCATGTAGTACGCCATAGAAGCAATGGACTGAAAGAAGGGAAAAAAAATCAGCCAAACCATATGGCAACTGCAATTGACTGAGCTTACCACATACAACAGCGAGTAATCAATAACGTAGAACCCACAATTTTCAATTTTACAACTTCGATGTAGCAGCTCAAAACTGAAAGATTCCATCTGAAAATTAAAAGCAGTATTTACTAGCAAATGATGCTTTCTGAAAACAAAATACATCGTACTTTTTCATCAAATCGTTTGAAAACTTTTGTTCTCGCCATATCGTCCACAATTCGGCCAGTCTTTTCACCCTTGAATAAACAACAGAGAATTAAATTTTCGGAACTTCAATTTGGAAAAAAAAATCTATGGACATACCCGCTTGGTAAAGGTCCCGGCACTAGCTGTCAGATAGCAAAATTGAAAAAAATTGAACACTGACAGAGAAATCATGTAGAAAATCATTTCGAAGCGAGGAAATCGATTGTTGCAAAGCTCATTAATTACATAAGAAAACGTAATATATGTGCCCGATATAACGATCAGAAAATTCTTCGTAACCATCATAAACAATGAAGCCCCATGCAGCTGCATGAAGATCAGAACGGTTCGATTGACCTCTTCGTGACAGAGCGTCAACTGATTCAGCTCGTTAACCATCTCGTTGAAGATTCGATGATTCTTCAGTGGATTCAATCTACAGTAGAAACTGTTCTGTTCGTACTCCCTCATCCGCCTATTTAGCAGATATATTCTTTGATTGATCAGACGAAAATAATGTCCTCCCAAAAACGTTGCTGCTACGAAGATATTCGTCGAAACGGCATGTAAACCGTAGTTGAAAGCACTGTAGAATGCATTGGATAAATGCGACAATTTTTGAAGATGAATCGCTTGAATGACACGAAGAATCACAGATCCAACGATCATTATCCCATCGATGAAAATTACTTTGAAGAGAAAACGTGACAAAAGCTTCCGATCCAAATCATATTCACACTTTGTTCGTAGAGTGTTCCACAATCGAAACAAGGCATTTATTAGATCTTGAAACTTGTTTGCAAACCTGAGAACGGTTAAAAATATCACAATACATCCAAGGTATACAGCACCAATCGATACCAGTATACAGAACTTGAACTGTGGGAATTCTGATGCTAAATACAGAAAGGTATATAAGAAGTAAAGGCCAAAAACAATTACGTAGAGAAAAAAGACAACTATCGAATATCCATAAAGGAAGATGGACAGATTGAAGGTCTTTTCAGATTCGTTATACCAATAGGGAAACAATCCAAACAGCTGGAGGTTTAGGATGAAAAAACGAACTGTAAACTTCAACGAAGGTACAACGGAATATTGCATGAGTGGAATTTTGGTCTTCTAGATTAATTCGAATAGGAACAGACAGTCGGATGATACTAAGTCTACTGGAGTTCATCGGCCATGATAAATGTTTGCTCTGTGGTCAAATACCTACGCTCGCGAGTGAACCGATCTAGGGCACTTGCATTATTAATGATTAATTCGATCAACGACTCAAGGCAGAGATACACCTTTTCGATACGTCATAATAATTTATTATCGACAGGGAAAATGTCTCCAGCCTTTGTGTAGGTAAAAACGTAGCTGTGTAAACATTTATTGATCCACATACAAATTTATGCATAATTAATCTCTCAGGATTTATTCTCTTCCATCTGCAATTGAACTGACACAATCAAATAGTACGTAATGGTCGCTACCACCTGGAAATGGTACAATATGTTTATATGACCTCAATCGAATGCAAAGAAAAGAACTTACAGAGTACATCAGCGAAAAGTCAATGGCATAGAATCCTCCGTTGATGATTGCATTATTCCGATGCAGTAACTCCAAACTGAATGCTTCAATCTGAAAATATCGTCAAAACTTCAAAACATTTCGATCAACCGATTTGACGATCGTCAGTACTTTCATTTCGAACATTTTGTCGTGTTCTATTCTCGTCATATCGTCCATTAAACGACCTGTTTTTTCACCCTAAAATTCAAAAGTCTTCATTATTTCTATGCACTACTTTTATTTCAATCAGTATAACCCTTTTCGTAAAAAGTCGCGCACTCGATGTTAGATAGTAGAATTGGAAAAAGTAGAAAACAGCCATAAACGTTATCGATCCGTACGTTCCAACAGAGGGCAGCAGGTGTTTGCGCAACTCATTAGCCGTGGTTGCATAAACGATGAACACACCTACCATAATTACCAGAAAATCCTTCACCACCATCACCACCAGTGACATGTCGTGTAGCTTCATGAAGCTCATCACCATTTGATTTACTTCGCGATGCCAAAACGAGAGACGATGCAACTCCTTCGCAAGACCAACGTAGATGAGATGCTTCCTGGTTGGGTGCAAACTCCGGAAGTGATCATTGTGTTCAAGTCCCATCAATCTGTGATGCAGTAGCTGGACTCTGTAATTGATCACTCGGAAATAGTATGCTCCAACGTAGGCGGCAACTAAGAATATATTTGTCATGGAAGCATGCAAAGTGAGACTAACTGAATTGTACAATGCTTCAAGCAGCAAAGTCATTTTATTTCGAAAGAACGCCTGAGTTACACGAATACCGACAGATCCAAGGATACTAATTCCGTCGACAGCTACGATTTTGAAGAGAAACCGAAGCAACAGTTTCCTATCAAAATCATCCACATACTTCGTTCGAAGGGTGTACCACAGCTGCACACACTTGTTCAGCAGATCTTCAAATCTTTTGGCAAATATGAGAACGGTCGAGATTGTAACAACCGGGCCAACGTAGGAGGCGATGAACGAGGCACCCACCATGAATGGATTGTAGTGTGGATAAGCAAGACGAATGTATCGTATAGCGTACAGATTGAAACCTCCTGTTACTGTTGAGAAAATCAGCAGAAAAAGCGCAGTGTAGCCACAAAGAAAGATGGATAGGCAGAATCGTTTTTCCGACTCCTTATACCAATAGGGGAATAGTCCAAGGAACCGAAGTGCCATAGTGAAAGAACGGAACGTCAACTTCAAAAGAACGACCGTAGGCTGTTTCATGGCCGAAGCTGCGAACGATGACTTGACTGACTGAACTAAGCAGTGGAATTCGAAGCACCAGACCTCAATAAATACGGAGCTAGTGTGATTTCTCTTAATGGCCCAGGGGGCGGATTTTTGACAACTTAAGTACCACGCAGGCCAAGACAGAACCGGTCATTACGGTTGAAATGTAATCATTCGTTTAGACTTATTAAAGTTATCACTCGCTCATTTAGGATTTTCCGGCGGGCTCCTTTTCACTTTGCGCCAGTGAAGTATTTGTTGAATTTCGTAGCAAATGTGATTGTTATATTTGTTTTAGTAAGCAGAATAAACTGAATGCATTTTCATGAGCAGTAGGTAGTTCAGGTTTGAACAAAACTAACTACTTCCGAGTTTTTGAAAAATTATTGCGGTTGGTTGCCGGTTGAATTAGTACTTGAGCTTAGTTGAGGCTTGCTTAACGGAATGCACCTATCAAAAATTGGTACTCCGTGATTGATCAGAATCAGTGAAATTGAACAATGAATCAACTGAACGGGACTGGGAGTAACCGACCATTCTCACTGTACACGTTTCAGTGACACAATTTCTTTAATGATCAATTGTGGCGCCGGCCACGTCCTTGCAGTCAGGTGGGAATAGGGAAGGAAAGTTATTGTGGCCTTTGCTGTTTAGGAACCGTGTTTACCTCTGCATCCCCACAAAAGTCAACTTTCAGCATCCTCCAGGACTCGGGAAATCTCTCCGGGCACTCCACCGATGTTCGGCAAACTTGTCGTGGTAAACCATGGACCAGTTCCATAACCGACATGGCATTGATACAGTTCCAGTTTAGGGTCAAACTTGAATTACTCCGATAGTAATTGTTTTGTAATATCGGACAACACAGCGGAAAAAAAATGAACGTCCAACTTGCTACAAACACCGCCTACTCTCCAAAATTTGCTGTCAAAAGCTTCAGTATAATAGATACTAACTCCTCTTCTGAATCATCTTTGAAATAGATATGGACACTACACATTCATTTTTTTTCGCTGTAAATCATCAATTTTTTGCTGGATTTCGCCGAGCTGTAAAACCGTCAATCTATCCAGCAAAATAAATGTTACTATTTTTCCAGCAGGAGTAAATTTAACGAAAATGACAGCACTTCACTGTAACTTCAGCAAACTTGCTTGTGATTTGCTGGACGATAAGCAAACCCACAATCCCCGTAATTTGCTGTTTTGCCCGCAATTTTTTTGGGAATGCTGAATTGTCAGCGAATAAAATAAATAAATAAATAAAGTTGAAGCAACTTCTTCGAACAAATATTGATTAATGCATTCAAGATAATAGAGTTATTTATCCTTAGCTGACATTCGCAATCTGCGATACATGTCTGTATAGATTACTTCCTATCGATCCGTCTACTTTTTATTTATTATCGTCATATAAAGGTACATAAAATAAAATGCATTTTCAAAAAAAGTATAAGTAAACCTTTAAAAAACATTATCTGTTTACTCAACTGTGTTTGTGATCGGCAATCCTCCCCGCCCCCCGGACTTCATCGCTGCTCAACATCACCGTCTGCAATTTGTCCAACAGAGGTTTCATCTACCAGCAACA